>MEHQ01000666.1:385149-615078 GCA_008828725.1 Saccharina japonica
CGCCGCCGCCGCCGTAAGTACTTATTATGTTACTCGGCTACTGTCCTCCTTAGTGCCCCATCTGTGCCGTCGAGCCCTTTTCCTCCAGCCCTCCTGCGCACTGTGCGATGACGACCAAATTAATAGAGTACACAGTTGCTGTTGTACGGCAGTCTAACGAGAGAAGCAGCTGCAGCCACGGTCTCTTGCCCGGACCGTGTGCCGTGTGACCTTGGCTGTGTGTGCTGCGTGCTGTGTCGGGTACCGTGTTTGATCTCGGCGGGGCTGTCATATACATCATATACGTACGGCCCGCAGATGAGTTTTATTTTGTTTTTCAGTTGAGATTTATACCCGCGCGAAAGACGACTCCGGAAATGTCGATATGTTTTTATGTGTAAAGTCCAAATATATCACGATATATAGTTTCATATATGTCTCTTTGGAGGTGGTTCGCAGGTATGAATAGATGAAGACAACAACCATACATACGCCGTGGCGCGAAGCGGTATATTACATATGATGGTGGTAATTATCTAGTTTGATGGATGCGTCCATACGTCGCCCCGGCGGTCTATTTTAGTTTGGGTGTTGCTCATCGCAGATTGTTTGTACCGATCGACACCCACTACGCGTACACCCTGTCAGTGCCCGTGACGATTGCTAATAATCTTGGACACATCCTCGCACGAGTTGCTTGTTCGGAGGTACGAGGTATGTGGCGAAATAAACAGGATAAAGAGAGACGGCACCGGTATTGTAATACAGAGTAGATATTGCATCGTCAATGTATCGTACTGGATACGTCAGGCAGGCACAGCCTACTGTATACACACGTTGATGTACGCTAGAAATCCAGGATATTTCGTAAAGGGTTACAAAAGTAAACAAAAAAGAAACGGAACCGCCGTCTAATGCCATATAAAATTTAAAATGTTATCGTGCGGAGAGGCGGTCGCCCCGGATACAATATATTTATAGGGGTTACCCTCGCCTATACTCTTTAACAACATTATTATTGGACAGCTGTCACTCGAAAATGGAGCCGAGACATCCTTGAGGCGTGCAGCGGTGCGCTGCCGCTCCTTGTTTGACAAATTTCTCCTCATTGCATTATGTTCTGCAGTCAATGTGCGGCTTGCCGCACGCTCGGTTATTGCTGCCGCACATGTCTTCGCCGTACGTAGGCGGAACACCACATTTCGTTCTATATTATTTTCCCTCTTTCGCTAAATTAATTAATTGTACCCCCCCCATACCACGAACAACCTACTTCGTATACCACATATTATCATAATACAATTATTGTATATTATCATACTTAGCCGTGGTACTTGCCTTCGTTTGTACCCTCTGTTCATCAAAGGAGAAAAAAATTGGTATATTTTTTTTTTCGTAGTGTACGCTTGGTGTACGAATTGTTATTTGTTTGCTCGATCATTTGGCTGCAGGAAAATATTTGATGGGCCCGTTTCGCGTTCGTTGCTATGGTCTGCTTGCTTTGGCCATCGGACCAGTATGTGCGTCGTAGTGTTTCTGCCCGACAAATATAGCCTGATGCCCGCCTACCGCGAGAGGATAGAATGAGCGTGTAATATGTAAATATGCGCATTTTTCGTGTACGGCATTCACGCATTATTGACGCGTACAACAGCATATACTACCGGCTCTCTTACTAGAATCCTGAAATCGGGCTCAGGCTGACTTTTTTTATTCTTGGCGCGCGCGAAAGCACACTATCCTACGTACTGTTTCTCGTGTTGCGCTTTCATATTTCGGTCCCCGAGAAGACGTTTTCCTTCGTAGTGCGCAATGTATGGTGTCTTGGGCCCAGGCCAGCCACAGAAAGGGTTCACTTTCTTAATGCTGTTGTGCATTGACTAGGCTGAGACCTATAAACAACTGTTCACATTATAAGGCTGCCTTTATTGTGAGTTCATTTCTTATAGGAGCGGGCCCGTACTGCTGTAGTGTTCCAGTTTTGAGCTTCAGGCGGAAATCCGGCGGCCCTCCGGGCCCCCCTGCCGGGCGGTCTGAACGAGCCTCCGACCTCGTGGCGCGTCGCCGCAACAAAGCCTGCCGCCCCTTGGTGCACTTATTGCACCACGTGTCGGAGGCCTAAGCATGACAACACTGACTGTTGTTGTGTGGGGGCAGCTTTCTGTAAAAAGCTGATGTTGTTCTGCACTTTGTTTTTTTTATCGTTTTTCCCGACTATACAAGCAGTGCGTACAGGACACCTGCGTAGCTACAGTAATAAAGAAACAGGAAATTTCGTCCGGGCTTTATTTCTTATTTGAAAGAAGGTGCGTTCCTACACTAATTTCAATATAACGACTTCAGCAATTATTTGTCTCCTCTTTTTTATAAGTTTTAATCCTGGCTTTTCTTACGTAGTAGCCTATTTATTATCAGTTAGGTGTGTTTTATGCACTATTATACTCTTTTTCATATTGCCGTGGTTGCTTCTTTGCCTTGGTATATATCTCCGTCCGTGTTCACTTCGTAGGTTTGCCCCCGATTGTTTTCGTACGTGCTTATTCATTATGTGTTTGATATTTCCTCAACTCGTTCGCTATTTACTTCGTACTTGGCACTAACACGAAATGGGATTGAGAAGGATCGCCACGCATCCGTTGTATGGGTAGCGCCCAAGGCAATATATACGAGGCGGGAGGGGGGGTTCTTACGGAAACCCCGGCCGACGAAAGCAGGAATGAGACAACTGAGAAGTAGGAATGTACCAGACCGACTATGGTAGCACTTGTCTGTGCTACTCATCCAAAACCGCTGCCTGGAGGGTCCCTTTGGTGTGGTTCGGTTGTCTATCCTTTCCTTTCGTTCGTAATTAGCCTTCCTATGTTTACGTTGTTTTCATTTCATTATATGATATAATAGTGTACATTGTCTGTCAGATCTCCCCCGGGAGAAGCACGAGACTTTCTTCACCACAACCTATATTCCATTGGCTTGCGTACTGTATTTGATTGTATTTCGTAGTTATTAATAGTTTTTTTTTCCGCATTTGTTTTCCTTTTTTCTTCTCTTCGACGCAAGCTGGATTGCTAGCAGTGTAGATCATGCCTGTACTATACGAGTACGTCGCATTGCATTACATTGTCTGCTCATCTTACTGCATTGCAGCCTACTAACAATACATATCCATGTCATAGTTGTATAGCTATACATCATAACTGGTACCTCTCTAGTTTTTCGAACTGGCACGGACATTGGGTGTGCTCGGAGTCGACGGGAAGAATGGGCGGTTTAATGAAAAGAACAGACACACATTCACTGCTGTATAACGAGCCACCAATATTGAGACCTCCTGCATAACGGTATCTCCCGCTTTATTGGATACTCGAGGTGCCCTGAGTGGCCACTCAGAACATAAAAACGTATGCAACACTAATTCAGAGTAGTTTGTCCTCAAATACGTGGGACTACGACGTAGTTCTTAATGGGAGAATTGCCTCTGATACTATGCACCGCGGTGTGGCGGGGCCCCACTTTGATGTCCATCGCACGAAAATTGAGTTCGATGCGTATATACAAGCTCGTTGTTTCATTCAGTAGCTTCGTACTCGTAAACGTACCAGGAATGGCAGGAGATGGGGGACGAAGAGGTCGAAACTCAAAACATACTCGATACGATAAATCGCAACCAGTTCGATATTTCATACTTGGATAGATCGAAACTTTCGTTAAGATGCCAAGCACAAAATGCTGCTTGGTGCTTGCTGTAGAAAATATAAAAAGCGGTAGGTACCAGGGCATTCATTAGGTGTTGCGCTGTTGGGCTGGCGCACCTTTTGAGAAAAACAACAGTTTTGCGCATCAGTTGCCGAGAGGCTGGTTGCGCGCAGCGCCGCACCCGATTTTGTGAGCGCAACATTTTTCGCCGCAGGCGAAAACATTTGTTGCGCACTTTTTTGTCGCCGGAGGCGAGGAAAACATTTATTTGGGGTCTTTTATCCAAATATTTTAGGCCCCTTGTCCTATTCGCTCTAATCGAAAACAAAAAATAGACACCTTTTTTTGCTATTCGCCGTAGGCTTTTATTTTGTTTAGGTTCTTTTTTTTCTATTCGCCGCAGTCAATAATAAATTTAAAGGATATTTAACTTGGTTTTCAGGCGTATATTCGTGCAAATAGTGGAAATGTTTCGACTCCGGCGGCCCTCCGAGAGCCCTCCGGGGGCCTCTCGGGGGCAACACGCGCCGCAGGCGTGTTGCGCTGCGCGCAACACCACGTGCGTCGCCTGTTGCGCTGCGCGCAACAGACGCCGAACCACTAATTAAGGTAGGTACGTAGCCCCCTTCGAGGGATATTATACGATAAATAAATAGCGCGGAGGGGGGTGGAGATCCCTTATACATTCAGGAAGTACACCGTATATATACATGTGACTTCCCTTGAGTTCCACAGATTATGTCAGATTCCATTCCCCTCAAAACCCGTAGTTCGCGCGATCGAAGTATCCCACTCAGCTTTGAAACATGAGTTTCGATCAAATCCTCGATCTCACAGCTGTGTGTGTGTGTTTTTTTTTTTTTTTGTATGTCATACCAGGTGATACCATTTTTTTTCTTTTTTTTCACGTATATACGGTATATGGAACCTCCTTATCAGAGTTGAGATATCATATCGGTCGCTAAAACTCAGTACGAGTTGGGGCGCAGGTACTTGAGCTGTACCGTTCTCCTGTATCGCGGGGGCCCGTACAATTTGCTATCTGCCAGGCAGGGTGATCGTGGGGCGGTGCGCTGGGCGTCTGTTTTTGCGGCGATCCCGCTTCACGCGCCATGTGGTTTGCCGCACCTTTGTTTTTTTTGTGCCGCACTGGGTTTTAGCGCAGGCTTAAAACATATATGCCCCCCTTCTCGCCGAAGGCTTTTTGTTTTGTGCTTCCGTTTCGTCGTACGGAGTCAATGTCCTACTCGGTAAGTTTGGCTGTACGCCGTACGTACTATAGTCGAAAAAGGGTTTTGGTCCTTGTCGCTTTGTTTTTGTTTGTTCGTTCGTTTGTTTGTTTGTTTGTTATTTAATAGTTGGTTTGTTTGTTTGTTTGTTTTTGTTCAGTTGAATGTTCGTTTTGTTGCTTTGTGTTCGTACCAATATAGGGCAGGGCGCGTTTTAACGAAGAGCGTACTCAAATCGAATTAAATGAATGGAAAGCTATTTCTATTTTTAAGAATCGAATTAAATTCGATTCGATTTGGGGGTAAAGTATGTACGATTTTGGGTAACGTTGGGAAACCACGTAATATACGTATATGTTGCCGAACAGAGTTTGTAATTGGAATAATGCAGCATGTTACAATGCGTGTGCACCTGCTGATGATGGTGAATGTTGACGAAGGCTTTGTACTCGGCGCAAAAATATGCCCTCCAGACCCGAACCCTAACCCTACGTGTAGCCTAAAAACTCGAACACCAAGCGAAGTGACCAGTGCTGGGATGCTATATGGTTGGGTATACACTACAGCAGTACAGGGCACCTAACAAGAAACACAGGATTTCTTATCTGAGAGAGGGTGCTTTCTACACCAATTTCAAGATAACGACCCTCGAATCAATATGTTGCCTGTTTCTTATTAGGTGTCGTGTACTGCTGTGCGTTGATTCGGCTGGATCGGCATGCTGGTGCGTGCAAATACTCTAGATAAGGTGAGCCAAGGGTGCACAAAAAAAAAGAAAACGACACCACACACCTAGGAAGGTCAGAATGAAAAACAAACCGGATCGCTGTGATCACAGGACGAAATGAGCAAAAAACATTTTTTTTTCGTTTTTTGTTCCCTTTTTTTTACTTGGTTTTAGAGACCCCCCCATATTTTTTTTTCGCTGGTCGGGGGGGGGGGGGGGGGGGGGGGTGATAAAAAAAAAACTTGACTTATTGTTTTCTGGGATCACAACGTCCGGTTTCTTCCCTTCAATATAGGGGGGGGGGGTGTGTGGTGTCGATAACTTTTGTTTTTGTGCACCCTTGGGTGAGCAGCAATATATATATACAATACTTCGTATACTCCTTAGCCAACCAGAGTGAAAAAAAGTTACCTTAGGAAGTTGTTCCATCAGACGATGTCCACTACTGTACCTCATCTTACACAACACCTACTACCTGGCTGACAAGTATGTACCGACGAAATATTACGAGGTTGCCGGCAGGCATCGTTGCGTGCGCGACACCGACAGCGTTTGTTTCTCCAGAATGCGCCAGGCTAGAGGGAGCTACGATGACTCTCGGCTTCTTTTTTTCAGTGGGCAGCGGAAGCTCTTTAAGGGGCCCCTTCGGTCATGATGAAAGAAGAGTACTTGAGTGTTAAAAATATATATTTTTCGTTTTTTTTACAGCAGCAATGCTATTTCTGGTATATTAACACCACATCAGTACTCGCTACGGAAAACGGCATTTTTCCAGTTCTAATGATCAGAATTTCGCCCAATGAGTAGTTTCGAAGAGTCTAGATCATGGTCAACATTTGTGGCTCGGGAGGCATATCGATCAGACGCCTTGTTCGCCACGCAAAGTGCCTCTTACTCGAAAACGACTCGCCATACAGCTGGTGCCCTAGACGAATTAGAAAACTTGCAGTTTCTTCGCCTGCGGTTGATACTGTTTCCACTCAGATTTACGACGAGGACCCCGAGCACTAGTAGGTGAACGTACCCGGGCTTCTAGTTCGACCGCCCGTAGCGTCCTACGTGGCTGTAGATACCAAACAGGAGCTCAGAAACGATCAAAATCTTGCTGCGGAGCACTTTCGTTTCGTGATACAAACACAACAATGCTTGCCCTCCCTTGCTGATACATGGGTCCCAATAACTCCTAGAGTCGATAACGAACAAGTTATACGTTTGTCGGTCGAAGGTCTGAGCATTAGAACTGGAGCTATGCCGTTTTCCGTAAAGAGTACTGATCTGGTGTTATTATACCAGAAATAGGATCGCTGGTGTGAAAGAAACGAAAAATACATATTTTTCAACTCTCAAGTACTTTTTTTTCATCATGACCAAAGGGACCCCTTAACGCGACACGTGGGGCACCGACGGCGATGCACCCAACAAGGTGTTAACCTTTTCTTCCGTGTGTTGGGTCAATCGCCTGGTTTTCGTGGGTAGTGGCCGATCAAGCTCGTGAAACACATCTTGGAAATTTTGTGAATCTCATCAAGCAACTTTTCCCAGAAATTCCAGTGTTGTTTCCCAAGCAAAACAGGAAACATTTAAAAAGTTTAGGAATTCTTCAAAGGAAAAAATGTTTGGAACGCTTCGGATTCCACCAATAGGAAAATAAAAATGTAGAAAACAGAAATACAGAAAATTGCGGGAAACATATATCATACCTTTTGGAAATTCGCGCCTCTGATAAGAATGGCGGCCATTCTTATCGAGCAACGTTTCCCCAAACTTTCATTTTTTCCCCCCCGAGACAAACAGGAAACGAAACAGGGGACATTTCCGAATTTTGGAACTTCTTCAGAGGGCAAAATGTTCGGAAGGCTTTGCATTCCACTATTTGGAAAAACCAAAATGAAAAGAAAGGAAAAAATTAAAATTAAAATTGCGCGAAAACAATGTTGGATAGTCCGGAAATTCATTGTTGGATAGTTTTGAAATCCATGGCTCCTACAAGAATGTCCAGTAGAGTGGGTAGGCATGATTTGATGTGAGTCGACGCGGGAAGAAACCGGTCAAGATTTTCCGCGATAAAACTGCAAGGCATGAACCGCAGTGGGGGGGGACGGAGAGGAGCTTAATTTGCTACGCCGGATCTGAGTTACGACGGGGGAAGAGAGAGAAAAGAACGGCGAAATATAGTAAAAAAGCTGAAGGAAACAAAATAGGATCAAGGAGGTTGATGCCTGCCTACTACGAAGAGATAAACGGAGCGTGTAAAGATGTATGATATGTTGGGTATATTCACGCATTATCTACGCATATAATGGTAATGTGTTTCCCTCCGGGGGAGCGCCTGGCGGAGGGGACGGACCAAGGCCTACGAAGCACCTGGCGCGCTTCGCGCACCACGTGCAGTAAGCCAAAAAATATGTCGCTCCCTAGGGTACGAGCATTTACACGCCACTCTGTATACATGTATTTTAGCTTCGCGCACCACGTGCAATAAGCCAAAACATGCATCGCTCCCTACCGCACTACTGTAGCATTTACACGCCCCACTCTGTCTAAATGTATTTTGGGAGATGTACGACCGAAATATGCACGTGTCCAAACCCCGGCGGTCTATTAGTTAAAAATAAAAAATTGATCTAAAAGTAAACAAACCCCTTGACGTACTACGTACAAATATTTACTCTGCCCTCTCGGCTGGGCGCGGAACCCACACTACTGCTGCATGCTCCTGCCTGTAGCAGCAGTATATCACGAACGATGTTAAATCTACGGTGGTGACCAAGCGTAATATGCCAACAACCCAGCCCGAACAGCAGGGAGAGAGAAATTCGGTGCGTGGCGATGTAGCCAAACCATCTGACACGCACGGACCTACGGCTGTCCTCTCAGGCTGTGGGAATTACACCACTGCTACGGATGGCGCAACAAAACAGTTGATGAGCAGTGTTTTTTTGCTGCTGGCGCCTAGTCTCGGGTGGGTGCCCTCGGGAGCCAGGATAATAATATACAGATCCATGCACCCGAGCCTACCCCCCCTCGGTGTTTGTGGTAGGCTCAGATATGTGGGAGTAGCCATAGCACACCGCGGGTGTGCCACCTAATACGCATGGTGTTGCCTGCTGCTGCTGCTGCCGATGGGCGGCAGCGTTCCAGGGATTCAGGGTTACCCGTATGTCGTACTCGTAAAACGTTCATTGCACGATGTGCTCGGCAGCAGTGCAACGGCCCTGCTGGCCAATCACGGTCTTTGTGTGTACAAGGAAGTAAACGTGGTTTCGGGTGATATGAGTTTGAGTGAAATAAATGTTTCCTGGGAGGCATGTCGTTCCCTTCTCAAAAGAGGTCAGTAACCCTTCCGTGACACTTTTGAAGGGACAACGTCAAAACAAGCGAGAGGGTTTGTTTTATCAACCGTCTACGATCACCACGAGTACCCAGATGTACGGATAGTAGTAAACTGCAGCCCGTGCCGAACGACGCTTGGCGTTTAGACTCGAACACCAGTTTTGATTATTTGCTCCATACCAGGTATATGCATGAGGCGCCTCTTAGATGGAACACAGCAGATACACATCCAGCCGAAGCATGGAGACAGTTTTAGTAAGCGCCCGCTCAACATAATGGCGTATAGTAAATCCAAAACTGCCGGTTGATCTTCATGAGCCCGGGCGTTCATTTCGATATGCATCAGCCCTGGTCTTCACACATCCGCTACGCGTCGTCCCACGTTCGCCGTCTCGCCCTCCTCGCTGCCCGTGTACCCCTCGCGTCTGAATAACAGGACGAGCACCCCTCTCTTGCTGGCAGGCGTTCGCGAGTAGAATTCGGTTTTCGACCACCATCATTCACCGAGGTCAGCCTTCGCGCACCTGTTTTAGGGCAGCGCACGATGCCTCGCGAAGAACAAGCACGACAGTGGCACCGACGACACCGCAAGGGTTCAATTCCAAATCTTAGGGCAACAGAGAGGGTTGGGGCAACGGACTGTGGCTCTTACGGCCGCCGTGTTCCGCACCCTATCGCGGCTGGCCTATGGTTCCTTTTCGCGGCAATCCTTGTGTCCCCCATTTGGGACGGTGTAGGACGGACGACGGAGGTAGGGTTTGGCGTATTTGCCGCGCCGTGCGTGACCGGGAACACCACACCAGGGGGACCGACAACGGTTAGTGTATCCGTCACGCCCACCACCGGCCTAAACCTCACGATGTTCAACTGCGAGGGCGGAGATTTTGAGGTCTTCTGGTCAGGCGCCATCAACGTACACGACACCATTTACATTGGCCCGGGCACGAAAGTGAACATCATGGGAGAGGCTAGCCCCACCATCGCTTCTGATACCGCGTCTAATACCGAGGCAAGTAGCGGTATCAGCTCCACCCGCTACGTAGGGATAGACGATATGATATCGATGTTATCGACCCCAAGAGGGCTCACTTCGGCCGCGGTGCGTCATGCACCGTCGGACATTTCTGCGCCCGCCAACGAGAGCATCGGCTTGGGTCCAATATTTCATGTTGACGGCGGGGAGCTGTTCCTTGAAAACATGGCCATTTACGGCGGGTTCGTAACCAACTCAACGGACAACCCGACTGCAAGCGGGGCCGGTATACATGCGCAGAATTCCAACATTACGGCGACGTGGTGCGAATTCGTGGACCACTTCGCCGAGGCGGAGGGAGGCGGTATATTCGCGCACGCGTCAACACTCACCGTGATCAGCTCTGTGTTCAGGCATTGTCGAGCGGGGTTCCAAGCGGAGGCTGGAGATGAGGGCATTCTGAGCGCAGGTGGCGGCATTAGTGTGAGTACGGTTTTTCCATTGGATCGTATCTCAGCGAGTGATCATTGTATTTCGCATTTGTTGCCGTTGTCGGAACTCTGTACTGCAGCGAGAGTCGCGGTTTGCTCTAGGTCGAAGGGAATGTGGGTAACGAAGCTACCCCATGTTGTTGGGCGGCTCCATGTGGTTTACGGCATGCTGTTGTTTAATATCTAGGCCTATAGGATGATGTATCGATATTTAGCTTCAAGGTTCCGATGGTGTAGATATCCCCCAACGGAATGGGGGTTTACCGAAGATACGAGCTACTTGTGCCGTAGCATGCATCGAAAATGGTGCCGGCATGAACAACCCTCGCAGCGGTCGACTTGTTGCTTGGTTCCATATTCTTACTGGGTATGCCTATTTTCATTTCATAGATGGTGAGCGTTCCCGTCCTGGAAGGTGCCATTGGGTCTCGCAGTCCCTTGATTTATAGCCCGGACACCGTCCATAACTGCTGATTAGTCGTGAGGGGACAAGACGCCATCCGCAGAATGTCCGATGGCCCTTTCTTCTTCTGTTCCTGTGTTCAGCGATATTTTCCCACGGGAACGTGTGTCATATGCCAACGTTGTCTTTGGATGACAGGTTCTCGGATTGGGCAGATGCTGTGTTCGTCTTGCGGTCAAAAGCTTGCTGGATTATATCCCATATCAACGAAGAGGCCGACCAGCGCAGTGCCCTGGGCTATATATCGCACCTCCCACAGATCACCGATCCCCCTTGATTATCTCGGTATTTCCCCTGATAGATTCCTGTTGAGCATGATATCTATCGTGTTGCCGGATGGTCGCATCATAGTGTCTGTATTGTCTAGCACGTATTCCCGTGGTTGCATATGTACAATGCAGGCAATCTATAACCACCCACAATGGCAGTTGATGAACACGATTATGAAGACACGCCTAGCTCGCGGTGCCAACTACGTTGTTTCACGGGACATCCGACTCGGCGACTCCCCGCAGGGAATAAATGCCGACGAAAAAACAGAAACGTATTCACAAGCACGAGCGAAACCCGCTCGGAACGATTCGCGCACCTTCACTACGCGGCGCTCGGTACTTGTCCGCTTACTCTGCTTCGGTTACCGTGACAACCTCTTACTTCTACCGTCGAACACAACTACCGGTGTGTTTCACAACATCCGGCATTGGCGACTATTATCACTAGGACATTCCCTGGTTCTCAGCGATCGTTACTTTTTCAGGTGGTGACGGGAAATAGGTGAATGACTGGTGCTACGGTAGGGGGGTCATTATAGGTGCTTGTTTGACACCTGCACAAAGCCACTCGGCCGAATGACTGCTTTACTGCGTTGTACTCATACATGTGTTTTGTTTTGTTCTATATGCACCGCCATTGGCGGTTTTGTTTCGCAACGCCAACAAACTGTGTCTAGGTCAGGATTTCATTTTTATTCGGAGCCACTCCTCCGAGTAGCCAAACCCATGTAGCGAAAATGTGGGGCCCCCCCCTATCGTTGCACAAGTCGAAATTTTGTTTTCCCGACCAGTATAGCGTGGCGAGATAGTCTTCCTCCTCGCCCAAGCCGACGAAGAATCGGACTCATTACTGCATGCATAGAAGGAGACATAACATACCCCCTTCTTAATGACTCCCTACAGGGATTTTTATCGACAGCCAGGACAGCAGTGCAAGCGCAGAGTGAACAGCATATTGGACCGATATCGACCGGTTCGCCCCGAGGCCACCGCTATGCGTTGTGTGCCCCCTCCCCCTCTCCCCTCCCCATTGATTCGATATAATGAAGCTGGTACACGTGTCAAAGGGGGGGGGCGTGTTACACAAACCATACTCGGCTGCTTACTCAATCTTGTACATGTATACGTTATGCCTTCTACTCTACCGCCCTACTACCCACGGCCCGAACAACGTCGCCGATGATCGACAGAGCAATGATACGGACACGATCATATTCGGCTGCCTGTTTGAGGAGTGTTACGCGAGCAAGAAGGGAGGCGGTATGCATCAGGGGTTTGGCGGGAAGATGTCCGTGCTGAATTCGGGTTTCTACAACAACTCTGCCGGAAGCAACAACGAAAAGGACGGTGAGGTGGCGTTGACGCACAGTTTGTGGACAACATAGTGCTGATTGGTTCCGACGCGGTGCCTGACGATAGTTCAGACTAGTTGTCGACACGTCGACCCAAACGGCTTGATTGAGGTCCATCAACGCATATAACTACTATGAGGTTAGGGGGGGGGGGGGGGGAAACAAAACACATTTCGTAGAGGAAGTACCGTCATGCCTGTCAGTCCTTCGTTGGGCCATATCTGACAAGGGTATCTTCTTTCAGGTTCTGGTTTTGTTTTATTTTGTTAGAGTACTGTAAGCGCAGGCCGATTGCAATCAGCGATCGGACCTCTATTCGCTCTACCGTTAAAGTGAACTGCCTATGTTTCATACTGGCCGACATGTCATTACACAGCTCTTGAGTACCCGGCATTGTGCCTTGTCTTACTGAGGCACGCAGGTGGGGCGTGAATAGCTGAACAACCGAACCCACAAGCATTTATTACCCGATTGGAAGGGCGTGTTCAGTTTTCTATCCAACTCGTGCCCCACCATTACTCCCCAACGTCTCTATGACATCACCGAAAGCGTACTGCTGGTGTCACTACACGCAGACAGAGTTTTCAAGTGTTTCCAGTTTTCAACTTCACACACATACCTACGCTTTTGTCGGTATCGCTTATATATGCTCGGTGAAGCGAAGCGCTCGATATATCGAGCATGTCTGTCTCTTCATTTTAGCGCGTGTGATCAACACGTTTAGACCTTCAGAGTGCAATTTCCGACGGCAAAACGTCTTTATTTCGGTAAAGGACATTGCCTCGTTGGGAGGTAACAAACAATGAGTGCTGACCACAAGGCAAGGATCCCGAACGTCAGGGGCGTAGCACGATCCAAAACGACGACCAATAATTTCAACCCACTTCCGCCAAGTTTCAGCACTTGAGAGTTTTCGATAGTACTAAGGGGCTCCTTTAGCGTAATCTTGACAAGGCTTGCCGCCTTTGGGTTTGTACCGTTCCAGTAGCGTCGTCACTGGAAGCAAATTGAGCCCGCACTGCTCGTAAATGAGCTGGGAAGTCGAGTTTTGTTTTGGGTTTGGTTCCTCCTGGCACCAAAAGGGATGCGCATACGGGCAAGTAGATAAAACAATATAGAATATAGCACGGGCTACTGTTGATGGTGTGCACGACTTTCCCCGCCCCTATTTTAGCGCCTCCACCTCAACCCCAGGAATGAAATTTCGACACACCGTCCCGCGCTGTAGCAGCCACCTCTGCATACACCTATCCGAAACCTTGTACAGACGTGTCGTGTTCAGACGCCGAGATAGGAGGCAGTACACAACCCTTGTCCTTCACTGATCACTACGTACAGACACTAACACCTTCCTGGGTATATATCTCGCTTGCCCACAAAATACACCAAGGTCTGAGCTAACACACATATCGGTCTTCGTGTTCCCCCCTGCATGTCGGTACAGAGGCGGAGGTAGGAGAAGCCGGCGCCCTGTCCATATCAACGTGTGAACTCTCGTTCGACAGCCGGGGGGGATGTAGCGTGAACGACACAGTTTTCGCCTTCAACCGTGCCGCACGGAAGGGGGGCGCAGTGAGCATCGCGTCGGGACAGTGGCCGTCGAACGTGGAGTTCCACGGTTGCACGGTGGCCAACACTACCACGGGGGTTAACATCGAGGACGACCCGCAAGGAGAAGGGGGTGTCATACACGTTTCTACGGGGAACCGGGTTCTCTTGGCGGACAGCGTTTTCGAGGACAACTACTCCGGAAATAAGGTATCTTGGACGCATGCGATACATGAACACGTATCACCGGCGGTCACTTGTTGATTGAGTTGTTGTCAACATGTATTGTAAAACAAATCCAACATTGTCGCAAAACATCTAAATTACGTTCACTGGAGTTTTGTTTTGTTTTGTCCTGCATTCTCCACGTCAGTTTCTGAGCGATGTACATGCGGAGTTTCTCTCACTTTGGGGAGCATGCGACAAAGAAGGTGCCGACGAGCTATCGTACGGCGCGCTGGGGGTAGCGGGAGTTTGGGTGTGCGGTGCAGAGCTGCTCGACTGCAAAGCGCACTGACCTTAAGTGTATTCCCGTACCGCTTCCTTTCGCCGATCGCGCGGCGACGCACTGTATCGACGTAGGGCGTGATCTCGTCAGGGGCTGCATTGGTTGATCGTTTTGAGCTGCAGCGCTTGCTAATGAAAGTAACTCGTGGATACGGTTCAAGTTACAACGAACGGTGTATGAGCCTCCTCAAGTGAGGAACTCCATATCTCACACAAAAGTTGACTTGCGAGAAGATCTTCAGGCTTAACCCCATGGTACATGGTATTGCCTGCCACTGCCGTGCTTTTATAGTGGTTGTGCACCGAACGAGACTCTGCAACACAACAGAGAAATCAGGCAGCCCGTCGTACCGTGACGAATAAGGCAAGGCTTATATCAAGCGCTGCAACAATAGTGGAGCACGAGCAACCTTCCATGTCCGTTTGAGGTGCAGAATATGTATCCTGGTGCACACAACGGGCGGATTATTATCTACTGTCGATACTCTAGATCCTAGCCAGCCGTCATGAGGCGTTGTGCAGGATCTGAATATACCGTTGTACCGAAATCTGTCCTGGTTCGAGCAGATAACACGGACCTCATGCGGCGGCATGAGATGCCGTAGATGGTACTGCTCAGCAAGATGTGTTCCCTGACATATCAATATCGTGAAAGTGGAATGCGATTAATGCGTCCAAATGTGAAAAATGTTGCCGTTACGTTTAGTGTACGTAAACATAGTGTTGACTGGTACTGCAATCCCAGGCCATGCCCGATACACGTTTTTTCAGGGGTTGCACGGTCGGGTAAGAATGCCTTTCACTCGGAAACTCCCAGTGTACCCAATATCACTATTGTTTCCTAACGTTATTCCCTATATATCTAGGCCGTATAGGATTGTTTGTTGGGGTTATCGTTCATTTCAAATCAACGTCAGTGGAACGGTGATGTGTCGAAATCCTTAAAGCTATTTGCTCTCAGAACCTTGCCTACACTCGTACCGGGGCATGTATAACCGCGGGGCACTGCACGGTAAATTGGGCGCCTCGGAAGACTACTTTACCGCTTAGGGAAACCAGAGGCTACGCCTAAGGTTTTGTGCTTGGCGCTCAAATAGTCTGCGATTTTCACATAAAACTACATATACACTGCTGCGTGTCTGTTTACTGTAGAGTTGCATTATGTCGTGTGAACCCTTATGTGCCACGCGAGCACACTCTTTGTACGTGGTAAGGGTAGCAAAAGCCACAGTAGAAACTGCTCACGCTTAGGCGAGAGTCTCGGACTCACACCTGAAAGAAAACCGAATACCCCCGTTCACCCATTTGTGCCGTTCGAACGTGAAAATACGGCAACATCTCAAAGGGCGGGGTGGTGTCGATTTCGTCTGGAGTGGACTGGGAAGATGAACCGGGAGCCACCGTGATCTTGAGGAACTCTACGTTCAAGTCGAACACGGCGGATGCGGGCAACGCGGGCGTTGTTAACCTGGCGGAGTTCACGACCCTCGTCGTGGCTGGCGATGGGAATGTCTTCGAAGGGAATACGTGCGGCGACGATGGAGGTGTCTTCGGCGGGACGACCAACACCAACATCACCGTTGAGGGCGGGGTGTTTAGGGATAACTTAGCTGACGCGGTGGGTGGGTGGGTGGGTGTGCTTCGTGGTGTCGTCAAAAATATTGTTGGTTTCCGCTTTTGTTCGTGACACTGCAAAAGTTCTCCCAACCGCATCCTCCTCTGTCACTTCCGTTAATAACTCGTTTCTGTTTAACAGTACCAGAGGTACATATTTTGTGTGAACGAATGTTCTCCCCGGTCGAAACCTCAACCGTGCGATAGTAAACAAAACGTATACAATGTGTCCTTGTTGACGACTGTTCAGTGCGGGGGGTCGCAAACGCAGAGAAAAATCAAGCGAGCATGACCATTCCTTTGACTGCTGCTGCCATTAACGTTCTAGCTTGAGTCTTAGTAGGATATGCGCATGTGGTGAGACAACGTTATCTTCGACCTTGCGCCCACGACCCAAGGGGGCCAGGTAGATGTTCTATTCCGCCAGATGTTTGCGCGACTTGGTGATAGCTTACTCAAGAAGAGCACCCTGAATTAATGCATCGCTAGACGCGCGCTACGCATGGCATACCAATTCTAGGCGGATGTATATTATGTATTGACTGACTAGTAGTATACCCCCCAACTGAAGAGCAATACAATATCGTCGGAATTCAGATGGGGGTTTACTACGTACTTGGTCATCAACCTGGGCGATGGGGTTGCTCCGCGGGGCAAGTTTTGCTGCTTCCCCAACATTCGTTGTATGGCGAGGGGCATATAGAGTACGCACCCAAGGAGCCTCTTGCAGTCTTGTTTCCACGGTTATCGTAGCTCGAGTGGGGGAAACAATATGTACAGAGCTCCAAACGTGTGTGACTGATTGGTGAACGTTTCCCATCGCAGACACGTGTATGTATGCACATTTTATCACGGCACACGTCAGCGACATTGTCCTTGGCGTCCCTTGCCGAACAGTATCGATTACTCCGACAAAGCCCTCTACCCGTACACTTGTTCTTCTGCTTTCCCCTGCCGGACAACAACAAAACGAAACCAGGGTGGAGGTGTGGTGTGGACCAAAGGCACGATAGAGATTCAGGGTGGGCTGTTCCATGATAACAGGGCCAAGGACATCGGCGGTGTGATCTACTCCGCCGACGGGAGTACCACCCTCCTGGCTGGAGGGCATTTTGAGGGAAACAAAGCTTCCGATGGAGGCGTTGTTTACGCGGGGTCGGGCTCCCAGCTGTCTGTGTCAAGCGGCGAGTTCTTGGACAACGAAGCGAGCAACGCTGGAGGCGCGTTATTCGTCAACGACAACGGAATGTTGAAGGTGTGCATATTTCGTTTTCCGGCGTTTCGGGCGGTACTGCTTTCGGTACCCTATGAAAACGTTTGTTTTAATGGTATGGGCTAGTGGTATCGAATGTTCAAATGGCGGTAATTTCGACGGCGTTGCGTAGTTTCAATGTGAGTCGGCTGTGGTTCACGGATATATGCTGGCTGGTGGACGCAGCCTACTGCAGGAGTTCAAAACGAGTAATTGTAATACTGTATTTTTCACGAGTACTCCACCCCACGCAAGTGTTTGCTTTGCTTTGAGTTAGAAGGAAGGACTTTCTGATCCGCAACCCCGTAACCTTCGAAAACGACGAACAGTGGTTCAAAACAAAACGACATTATGTAGTTCATGGGCTACAGAACGCCGTCAACCAGATTCGTGTAGGCTAACACGGGTTATCTCTACGATACCACCACGTGTCGGGTGTTTTTCCCGCAATGGGCATGGAAACGGAGAGTAAAATAATCGAGCAGTCGTTAACACCCCGCAACAACCGGTTAAAATGCGTTTGAGGCTGTACTGGCGTTAAGAGGCTTGTGTCTTCAAACTAGTGTTTATACGACAGATACAGGCTAGCTCTCGATAACGTGAGCGTGGGCACGCCTAAACCAGAACCTTGGCGTGTGGATTGATGCTCGCCCTGTCCGCGTGGCGTCGACGTTGTATATCCAAAACCAATAACCCAACGCTCCGATGCGGTATCACACATTTCGTCGTCAACAGTCTTCGGAAGTTTTACCGCCGACATCTCCCGCCGTGCCCCAGGGAGTCTTTGGATTTGCGGTTCGGAAAGTACGACAAATGATAACACAGCCAGGGCCATTGCCGTCACGATACTGACCCTTGCGTGTGGCACTACTCTGTATCGGACGCAAGTCAGGATACCCTCATGCCCGGGGACGTCAATGGTACAGTAGGCCCCTCGTTCTCCTGCATGCCATATAAGAAAGACAGGCTGCATTTACCTGCTGACCCTATAGAGGTAGCCAGGTCCCCAAGGGGCCAGGAAAGCACATTTTGGTCCGAAGGCGATACATCTCAGAACGCACCATGTTTCGTTGTTTCTACCAAAAGCACACGCGCAAGCGAATGGCATGGGTTTAAACAGCTTCGGGACATATATGTAGCAGTTTACCGCCGCCAATGGATGCCTTTCGGGGATCGTCGCTAGTGTCCGTTGGCGATGATATGTGAGTACCGTTGGTCGATGCCGGTAGGAGGCTCACATCGGATGACTTCTTCTATTCCACACGGATATACAAATTTCGACCATTTCGATCCTCACCTGCCAATGTGAGAGGTTGTGGACGATCTGCATAGTACAGTCGCTACGAGGAGAACAGGTGCGAGACCATGAACCGGGTATACTCAAACGGGCCACATCCCGCAAACATGATATGGACCATACAATATCATGATTATATTTTCCTTTTAAATATATAAAATTTGGAGTGGGAGTTGATGATCTGTCCGAGATGTGGCAATTTCAGGTCGAGCCGCAGCAGCTAGTGATAGGAAACATACTCAAGCAATGGACGGTGTTAGACGCTCCTCGGCATGGGAAACAATATACAAGTATCTATCACGGAAGAAAAAACGATACACAAGTATCGCCAATGTGGTGGGACGCCTGCCACGAAACAGGAGTGCTTGTATTTATACCAGCCCATTCACGTATTTAAGATAGGCGTGCCTATCCCGTACCCCTAATTCCTCGATGGTCGATAGCAGAGTCCACAGCACTGATGATATGCGTGTTTGGATGTATTTGGAATTGGCTACCATTACAATTGTGGCATAAATATTGTTGACGTTGTCGTAGCAATCACAGCTGCTGGAGTGGTTGCGAACGCGGGGCCTCCTGCTTGTGCTCTTTTTACCCCTGGCTGGTGAACAGTCTTCGGTTCGTTGTGATATAAACCAAACTCGGCGAGAGGGCAGCCTCAAATTTGAAACGCCACCGTCCTAGATTCAATTCGTCGTTAGTGCGGCGCGAAGTGTTTATCTTTTATTTCCCACACCAACCTCTGATGGCCGTCACCTGCATGTAGGAGACGATTTTCATAATTGAGAATTGACTTTCGTGTAAGAATGATACCTGGTAATCGATTTCAATAGTTTGTTGTGAAGAGTTGCATTTCGCTCACAATAAAAAATTAAACCATAATACATACCAGGTATACAGTACGCGACAGGTGTTGAGAATCTGGTAGTTGAGGATTTCAGGCTGAGGTTTTGCATACTTGAAGAAATTTACAGCTTAGCATTTGTGCTCAGCAAGGACGCAACTCTAAATCCTATATAATAGCCATTGAAAGCCTGTGCTCAACGTTGACATGACAACAAGCCGCGAGCCTCAGCCAAAATAGGAGATTATTAACTTCTGTCGCGTACTGTATATTATGTTCATCGTTGGGAGGTATCGATCCTCAAAAACAAAATCGACCTCGGCCATGATAGGCTCGAAAAACATAGGATATATACGTAGGACTTGATTTTCAGGGGCGAGGTACGTCGTCTATAACTCCCTGCATTCTTGGATCTTCGATATGTTGAAACTGCTGATGCCAGTTGTGGTTTTGTTTTTTTTGTCATGGACGGCGGTCGCAAATGACAATAGTTTTCAGTTGACATTTTGGCTGTGAGGGAAGTACATCTCTTACAAATAAAAACACATTGTTTTCGATTGTCATTGTCATCGCAAAAGGCGATTATCAATTTGGAAAAGCAGCTGGGATTTGTCCGAGACCAGTCCTCGTGGCACGAATTGAAGACTGTTTGCAATCAGACGGTCCGAAATCGCTACGAATGACCCCGTACGTTTTCGTCATAACTTTTACCAACCTGCGACAAAATGCCGTAAATGCAAACCCATCCCACCACGGTCCTGTGCGTAGCCGAGATGGACGTTGTCGGCCGCACTGCAGCAACTCCCCTGCCATTACAAATCAGGCGCGATGTGTACAACGAACAGAGCATATATAATATACCAGCCGTCGTACATATAGCTGCCCGATCACCACAGGACAGTTTCTTGGGTAACATACGCGAACCATCGGACTGTAGTAGTTGAACGTTTTGGGTTAAATGTTCTGACCTGTTATGCTCCTTGAGTGAGCAAGTTCCGGTTGGTAATGTACTAACACTATTATTGTGTTGCTTTTGAGACACGCAACGCGAAAAGACATACCTATTGTTTTTTTTGTTGAGAGTTTTCCGTATGAACTCTGCCGCTTCCGACCGCTTTCTTTTCTAATGCAAAACTACTGTATGTTTAGTTTGGGTTGACTGCAGTAGCTGTGCTTGATTACGGTATGACTATTGTTTATTTTTATGAAGTACTTAGATACGGCAATATATGATTATCAGCAAATCATCACTCCCCACGTCCTTCCACGAAAACCAGCCACGTCTACGGCGGGCGAGAGGTTGAACTACTTATCAGTTGACCGGTTGGCATGTACTGTACTGTAGTCTGCATTGAGAACACGGCAACACGGAGCTGGGACAGTTCCCCCGCCGCCACCACAACACTCCAGCCCGCACCAGGGTGCTGGACTGCGATACGCTCTGAACCAAGCGAAGCTGCTTTGTTCTTGCTGTGCTGAACACTTCGTATAAGCGTACCAGTAACAACGTAACGGCTGTTATATTTACCGGCAACCTAGTAGTCCATGGTCATTAAATTCGCTTTGATTTTTCACCGCAGCAACAGAAACAGTACATGCTTTCTCTACAGCCTGTATAAAGAACTTTGTATTGTATTTGTTAACGAGTGCCAGCACACCAGCACCAAGTATGTCCTCCTAGAAGACAAGGTAGGTTCCCAATGGGCGCGTGTCCGAGCAACTCTTTCGTTTGACATAATGTAACGTAATCTGCTGATAACACGCCGACACCGAGCTAGACAAGACGGCACTAAGCACGGACAACTGCTCGAAGGTGAAAGCTACGATGCGCTCTGGCACCACGGGCGGCAGAGTTGTGTTGTCGTATTAACTGCAGAACGAGTCAATATTTGCCGCATATATGTCTGCGAAAGAGACATTTGTATCGTGGTTAAAGTATTCCCCATATTTTCAGGGTCCAGCAGACTTGTATAATGGCTTGAACTCCTTGGTTTTAAGTACGCAGTATCCGCAGCTCTGTAACCATTTTTCATGTAACGTTTCCCGTGGTCGTAAGTGTTAAGAAACAGGTAACGTTTTCCCATCTTGTTGATACTTATCGAGTACGAGGAACCCGGTGAGCACGGCGACTACGGCATAAGCAAGCAGACATCAACACGAATATAAGAAGAAGCAGCAGAGGCAGCAGAAGCAGGAACAGTAGGTCGAGTATTTTAGCCCGTATTGAGGCACGTACCAGGGACAATTTAAAAGAACCTACAGAAGAAAGCAGAGCAATACAAAAACAAACGCCAAGCGAATGTGTTGTTTTATACTCTATCCGTACATACAAGGGCTGGTGGGTAGTGTTGTTAGCATTGAAACAGTCCTGTATTTCACTGAATTACACATGCTACGGTAGCGGTTGTGCCAGTTTTTGTTCCTGAGATGCCACAAGTGAAGTGCCCTCATGAATACCCCCACGAAAAACTGAATTTGAGAAACAATTAATGTTCTACCGGATGGCCGATCCCATGGCCGAGATGGCACAGGTGTACGAAACAATCACCTTGAAAAACCAGGGTGACACTCCTACGACTTTGAGCACTCCGACCACTTTGAGCTGATAATAACCCCGGCTATACAGAAACTATTTACTGTAGTCTAAAAAGAGCTATCCCTATCGAGTCACGCGTACTGCAGGTATCTATCATGCCAGTATGATGCCGAGGAGCGAGACTACCCGTCTTGTTTAGTTTGGTTTTCTCCTTCATGGAGAGTCTAGACGCATCCTCCGCTCACTCCACATCTATCTGTTTTAAGTGTCGTCGCTACTACTGTCGTTGCTGCTGCTGCTTCTGCTGCTTCTGCTGCTGCTGCTTCTGCTGCTTCTGCTGCTGCTCCTGCTTCTGCTGCTCAGCAATATATTGATGATTCGCAGCTGCTGCTTTGCAGTATGTTAATTTTTATGTCGCGTTTTGAGATAAAGCTTTTTTGTTGCGTCACCCTGACTATGCTGTGACCAGTGCGAAGGAAAGCCTTTTGAATGTATAAGTACACATGTTGGTTGGGCTGCGCGAACAGACCTCGTGGAAGTCATCAAACCGAGTGAGCTACCGAGATCCTCTTGTTAGAAGCTCACATAAAAGGTACCACCCCTAAAAGGCTTGACTCTCACTTGTGAAATAACGACCAGATAACCGGAGGCACGTTTAGCGAGAACGAGGCCGACTTCGGAGGATTCTTGTACAAAGAGGGGGAAGGGAATGTGTCATGCGTCGGGGCGGTGATATCGAAGAGCAAGGGCGTTGACGGCGGGGCCATCTACGCCGTCGATGACGCGGTCCTCGATTGGGCTTGCGACCTTGAAGAGAACACGGCCTTAGCCGGACCTGCCATGTGAGTAGGTGGTCCACAAAGAGGCATTTTTGACGGGGGTGGCACATTTCGGACACCATAGTTCTGGTTGGCGGGCTCTTCAGCCGAGTATCGTTTGAACTCCATCAGTGCTTTGGGACATCATTCCGGGCATAGTTAGGCTGTGGGAATGATAATGGGTTTGCACGTTTACTTGTTTTTCGTCAAATTGAGTTCCGGTGTGTGACTTATAGAGCCTTTCCGGCGAAGAGGCTGGTAAAGAAGCGGTGTCATGCCACTACCGTAAGACGGGTCCCTGACATAGCTTACATGAAAAATTTCCTTGCAAAGATGGCGAGCAACGCCTACTTGTAAAGTTTGCCTTGGCTCTTCACGTCAGTAGCTCTGCAACCTCAACCAACGTACCGACTGTACTTTGAAATAGTGTGTACTGTATACACCAAGCCCAATTACACACTTCAATGATCTTGCGCGTAGCGATATGAAATACATATCGGAATGTGCAAATCCTTCGGGTGGCTCGTTAGTTAAGACGCCCGCCGATGCGGCAGGGCTCCAAACGGAAGTCCTTTGCCGTATGCGCGGAGTTTCCCCTGCCGCAAACATTTGTAGTTTTGACGAAAGCACACAATCCAGTGGCAAAACATCAAACGGGTCTGGCCTGCCACGAATCATGTGCATCGTAGTCCAATGCTATATTATCCGCAACAAAGAATTATACATACTGCCACACCCGTTTTGCTCAGGTAGTAAGGTTGCGAGCTGCACCCCTCCCATATACTACCCTTTTTGTGTTTAAACTTTCGTATAAGATGTGAGCGGTCATTTGTGAGAGCTGTAAAGAGCGCCGTCGGCCATGGACGTAATGCGCTACAATATCTACCCCTATTGTAGCACGCGTACCCCGTGTGGTCGTGTGGTGTGTTTTTACGCAAATAATTTGTGGCATTCTGCGTGCGGCTCACCGTAGTTTTCACGTTTTCCGAACGATGCGGCGCTTGGCGAATCTATGTCCGTATGGTATCGAGGTGGTTGTGAATTTTGGAGGTTTGTTTAGCGAGGCAAGAGGAGTATGCGCCACGCAATATCCACGTTTCCATGTTTAAAGAGCAACGCTAACATCTACCTGTTTTTCGATACAAGAATGAACGGGCGAACTCATGCCTTCGGCAAATGTTTTGGCGGCGGACCCAACAATTAATACATACCCGTATACGGACTCGCTGACGATACAGAAGAGCACGACCCTGTCATATTGCTTGATAAACATTCACGCTTTTTACGAAAGACGTTGACAAATATTATGGGTTGTCATCGCCAGATGATACAACTCGACCACCTCTACCATACACAACCATATTTATTCGGAATGAGTTTTCAGTCGCATTCTTCTTTTTTCGGGCGAGATAGTTGCGGCGGTACCGCGTAGAGTAAGACCTCGGCGATTCTAGCCTATGTACGCACATTTCAAGCGTTACAAGGTTCGTCCCAAAAAGGGGCTAATACCTGTACCAGGACTGGAACCGTTGTGGTCTACGAGCAAGTTTACCATTAGGTAGGCTATCACACTTGTGCTCCTTGGGCGTCTATCACTGTTCTGCGCTTGGGCGTGCTTCAAGTACTTACTGCGCTGCATTAGTGTATCGGTGCCCATCGATTGAGCTGTACATTAGAGGGGCCTGTTAGTACATCGTTGGTTTACTTTTATGACGCATCCTGCGGTGGGCGTAGTTATACTGTGTATGTGGCTCCTCCTAGAATGCATCCGTACCTTCAGACAAACCCCAAAGGCAACACGAAAAAATCCTTCTGGCTTAGGTATACGACGCAAAGCATTGGAAACGTCAACGATACAGTGGTTCTGAGTACATCCTCGGCGGAAGGGCCCCGGCGATCAGATACAATTATACTGCTTGAAGGGTTGCTAAATCTATCGCAGCCCTCGTCTAATTGATCTTGTGTTGCCGTGGGTTGGGCCAGAGATGCGGTAGAGAGGCCGTCTGCCCGGTCAGTACCGGGGTTAAACCCCTCCGTCGCGTGGTTCTTCAGCTTCACTCACAACTAAATTACGAAATAGTTTGTTGGCGTAGGGCAACAAGCGACCAACGCGTCGGACGGATCACAATCTAGACTATCGTAAACGCAACTTGCCGTTTCGGGATGTTGTTCCAGGTGTGTGTAGTACGTAGTCTACAGATTCAAGCCAGCAAACATGTTATATCGCATGCAGTTGGATATAGCGCTCGCCTGGCGATCATACCACATCTGGGATACCGTAACACCTAACAATCCACATCGTCAGGGCTCAGCGGATTCTGTTTAAACATGAAATTACTCCGTTATTTGAGTTATAGATATTGTGGTAACATAGTGTTAGTTGGTTACGATATTGGCAACAGTATAGTGTTATTGTGTTAGAGTCTATGGCTCACTTCGAGTAACCTCACGTTCTGATGTTAGCCGATTTTAGGTTTTCATCGTAGCACACGTTAGCAAACAACAACACATGATCGATAAATCACTAACAAAACGTTAATGTGTTAGCTCGTATACATATTATGTTGTAACACAAGTTAGAAGATAACGTACATTCCCAATCAAACACCAACAACATGTTGCGGCTGTATTAGCGCGTACGTGCGAGTATACGGATTGAGGTGTAGCACAGTATTGACGAGTACCGTACTGCCGTTGAAGATGGAAAACGTACTGGCGGGTGTTCCCTGAACTATTGTCCGATTGTTTATGCAGGGGGTCTCCCCTAAATATACCCTTCTTTGGGGTTTCAAATATAAGCAGACTTTTTGTTACCGGGGGTGATATCTTATCCTAGACTTCAAGGGATGCTTTTGCAGCTTTACCCGCGTGCGAGACTGGGTATCGAAATCCAGCAAACAATGGCCATTAGGTTACTCCTCAACCGCGCTCTACGTGTAATAGTAGGAATACATGTAATATACCAAATAATTGAAATCGGTAACATAGCAACTGTATGTTACAGCAATGACAAGCGTAATCGAAACGCTGGTAACATCTGTTTTGTACCCAACAGATCAAACAGAAACATAGCAACATTATGCTACACAAACGACAGATCTAACCTGAACCTAATAACGTAATGTTACGTCTGGTTAACATCTAAGGTAGTGTGATCGCGTAATGGTCTAGTCAGACCGACAATGCGAGTAACATGTTAACAAGTTATACGAAGCTTCACAGCATTCAAATAACATTATAACATGGTATTACGTCGCAACCTTCTCCGAAGTAAACTTACCTAACTTAAGTTAAATGTTACGTCATCCGACGTTAAACAAGCAAAAGGGGGCCTCGAAGAACGTTCGAATAATATAATGTTACGTAGTGTTATGGAAAACACCACGGACGCTATTAAGGTTACGTTAGGGCGTTATGCCTAATACTACCCTGAACCCTCACACGAAGCAAGCGTGTTATGCCTAGTGCCTCATATATCACAACATTGCACTAGAAAGTTGGTTTCCTTGGCGGTGTTTAGCAGAGTGCATGTTGGGTTGACAATGTACCAGTCTGGACAAATCCTAACTTTCGGTGACTACGTTAGTACGCGTATCGTCTACGGCATCGAATTGTGTTACTTTATCAGAGCCGCGAACATCGAGACAAAACAGAACGTTGAAGCGGTGTAACGTTCGCTGAAATGATTCGAACACTTTCCTGCCGCGTTATGCGATTGGGCAGGCATGGCAAACACTATGTTAGGAGGTGAGTATGCCGCTGTGTGAGGCCCAATGACGTGGATAGGTGTTGCACGAGTGCTACAATATCCGAGATATGAAGTCACCTACTGTACCTCGTAGGTGAAAATTTTAATCTGTTTATCTATCCTCAACATTCTACAAACAAATGTGGTACCGATCACCGGACAAAAATAAGCCCATGGCAGTTTAATTGCGTAAACGATACCCAAACGTGACAAAAACTACAACATGGTAGGCTAGGTACGGGGTCGAGTGAAACTATTGAACCTACAATTGATCACCCTTCGATATATTTCACCATTGAACCAAATAATTTGATACATGCCTTTTAATAATTGATCCTTCCCCTTTACCGATATCCAGATACGCTCGGGACGACACAACCGTAACCCTTCGGGGGATTTCCTTGGTCGACAATGTCGTCGCACGTGGCAGTGTTGTCTTTGTCGTTGATGACAGCCATCTCGAGACGTACCAGGTGCGAAAAACACCTCCTTGGTGTGTACTCGGTTATAAGGCATGATCCGACCTTGGTTGTGTATTTGTAAGCCTGCCCCCCTCGGCCCACAGAAGGCACTGTCCACACAACGGCGGCGTGTCACACTGGATACATTGTGTTTACGTGTGTATATGCGTGCTACGATATGGGCAGCATTCGATGACAGCGAATTGTGCCTGGTATTGCGCATTCGGACTCCGAACCGAGGAATTACCTGCTGTCGTTTGTTTTTGCTTGGCTCATCGATACAGCCCCCGTACGGCAAGCTATATTTCGCCAGATTAAGCGCACACGCTTCTCGAAGCCCTAGTTTCACGTCATAAATACAGCTCCTTCTGTAAAGGACCCTACCACAAATAGTTCCTGCACTTCTTTGGCATAGTATGTGTCTGCAATGTCCGTGCGATATACCTCACCCATAACCTGGCAGGACACCATACAAGCTAAAGCTTTCCGCGTCCTATATCGGTACACAAGGAACACTGCTCGTATTGTAAACAAGAAATTAACTAAAACGATAAGGCATGCCTTATGAGTCATGTGCCGCATCGGGTAGCTCCTCAGTGCCCTCAAGGAGCCACGTCAGCGACAACCGTTATGTATTTCCGTCGGAAACTAAACGAGTGATACCCATTGAAGGAGCGCCATATGTCAGAACTCGAAAATAATTAACTCAGAAGGTGAAATAGTGCTAATGGCTGTCGTGGCACGGTGCGTCCATGCTGCGCCGCGAGCCGCGATCGTTAAAACGTCTGTCGTCGACCGTATGGCGAATAGTCGAGTCTCCCCGATCGGCACCTAGACTGATCGAGATAAGTGTCAATGCTCATTTGTTCCCAACAATGGTGTGCGTACAGGAGGGAAGCGCCTGCCGAGTCCCCCGATGCCTCGCGGCTTTGATTATGTTATACTCGACCGATCCCGGGAGCTGCGGCAGTCATCAGACCGCGAGGCGTACATCGCGATTCTCAGTCATTGTCTTGAAATATACCGGTTTGATGCGAAGTGTTCGCGAGGCAATGCACGAAATTTCTTGTTCTTAGCAATCATTCAAATTCCATCCGGTCGTGAAACTCGGACACCACCGGTATATAATATATTTTTATATCGTATGGTCAACCGATGAAGGAAGCAACGCGTCTTCCTGAAAATACGAATGCTGTTATCCGGCCGTGGTTTTGTGGCCTTTTGGACGCAGGTGGAGTTCAAGGATACGACGAAATCGTCGGATATTTCCGCCGTTCAGGTGGACGATAAATCTTCCTACAAGGCAGAGGACACCTCCTATGTCGGCTTCCAGGGGGAGGTGGGTGATTTCGAGTCTGCATGTTCCATGCGCCTCGTCAGGGCCGCACTATGTACGACGTGTCGCACTACACAACCTCGCTCGCAGGCGCTCTGTGCATCAAAGATCGACGTGGTCCAATTGGAATGTTTCGAGTGGCTTCTCACAGACGCAATTCCATACGGCGTTGTCAGTGCTCTCGGTATCCAAATGGTTGACATCAGCGCTTGCGGGGACTGCGAGGTGCAGCAATACCCGTCACGTTGTTGAGTCCAAGCACTACTTACACGACAGGACCGAAAAATGAGCGACTACCAGCCCCACGGCGCTTTTTAACCAAACAGTACCTTTCGCGCATTGCCATACCGTCTCTCAACAGAGTAGCAGCAGGGACTGTTCGAAAACCAGGGTTTCTGGTTTGAATATGGACACTGTTCGAGCTCTCTGAACAATGCCCCATTGTTTCCGCGCACCAATATATATATACGTTTTATCCAGGCCGTTGTATTCAGCAAGGGCACACTATACTTGGACGACTGTGACTTTAGCGGTAGCACCGCCTCTCAGCTCGTCTACACAGAGCCAGACTCGATCGCAGTTATAAGGAACACCGTACTGGGGGACAATAATTGTGAGTCGCGCATGTTCAAATATGAAATTATGTGTGTCTCGCGATTGTGCCTGCTTTTTTCCTTGGATGAAAGCCATTATCTTGTCATACATGCACCTTCACTTCCTCTCGGGTGCAACGTGGTGCTTGGACGCTTGGGCTATTCGTTTGCGCTTCGTGTCTGTAGTGTCTGGTGTTAATGTTTCCACGGCACAACACGCTCGGTTCTGCCTTTAAATATATTGTAAATGTTTTCCCATCATCATCTCGTATGCCGCGTATGCCTGTCGTCTTCTCTATCCTTTTCCTCTCTTCTCTACATCTATTTACCATCCTCTCGCCCTCCATGTTTATTTCTGCGGGCATTACGGGCCACGGCACCTACCCTGGCACGACACAGACTTGTCACTGGCAAAGGCAAGTTCGTTGGCCGTGAAACTGCCGACAGCCGACTCGTTGACCAACGCCAACGTCACATGCCAAGACGATGTAAATGGGGGAGACTCGTCGTCGTCAGACTCTTCGGATCCGTCTTCTATTTGCTCCCAGGGGTCTCCGTGTCTAAAGGGCGACCTGGGCGTTTACTGCGGGTGCTACCTGCAGAGGTCAACCATGGAAGAGGTACCCCATTGATAAGCGATTGACTAGAGTGTACGGTTGTTCGGATGCATGATGCGATGCGGGTCGCAACACCTAATTGTTTTTTAGCCTCCTCGCTTGATTGCCTATATTGGATACATTATGATATATCTACACTGTTAGAGAGGCAACAAAACGATAATGTTGAGCAACACCGAACGTGTAACACGCTGATCCCAAACCCCACAGGAGGTGTGTCACGGTCAAACGATGCACAGCAGAAACGGTTGCCTGTCGATAGTAAGTTAAGGAACCAGGTCAGTCCCAAACATGTTTGTCCACAAGTGCTACACCTCTGTCCCAAATCTCGTCGGCGGCGGCTTTTCTCACGTGGTATCGACTATGTTTCGGTTTCAACCCAGCGGATGTCCTGGCACTGGTGGAAACATACCTTAACGTGAATGCACACTTTGATGTTCTTTCGCGAAATGGCTATGGTATCGCCTGAGGATTAGGGGAAAACATACATGCTTGCGCGCTCGCGCTATAAATAGTAGCGGGATTGCAAGCCTGTTGACCCGAATACTCTAGGACGTCCTGGTAAACGAGTAGTCGACTGTTCGTGTCTGCGAGCGATTACTGCGAGTTCTCGTTTTTCGTTTTTATTCGGCGAACGGGTCCTAAAGATGACAGGGCCCATTTCGAGTTTCTTCCTGATAGACCGAGACGACGGTTCATTAATCTACCCTGTATCATCCTACATCTCTTTCTTTTTATGCGTACAACGATAGAGGTACAACATGAATGTTTGGCGGAATACATTATGATAGCACCTATCTATGCAGAACAAGTACACCAGGTACCTGGCATCCCATCAAGGTTGGCAATATGATTCATTGTACACCTGGGTCATAATGTTTTTGAACGGTTTATAGACCAAATTATGACCAAAAAGAGAGAGTTTCGTCTGAGGCATGGAGCTCTCCACGAGAAAAATCTTAGAGGACAAGTGGTACCTGGAGGACTTGATCCGGTCAGAACGTATTGAGCCAATATCGGCACCCCTACTAGGGCCTTGCTGACGTGCACAATATACCTGAGGCTCCGAACGTGAAGGGACCCATGCCCCAGCAACACCTGGCTTGCAGAAAATGTTTTGGCTTCATCAGTTGTATAGTGCCATGGTCTAGACGCGCAACGAACAATATCGCAACACAAATGAGATACCAGGTGGTAGTTCGTTTTGTCGGGAGTCCGATAATTAAGGCGAATACGGTCAAAAGACAGTGCTACTTTAACTGTCTATTGTATCGCAGGTCGCGTCATTTGCGGCGAAGGGGTTTCCTCACGTGGTCCCCATCGAGCGCGTCCATCGAACACGTCCGCGCATTCTACAGCGCACATATCGTATTATATGTATAGAGAGAGTTACCACTATCTCAGTCACGCCACTGACTTTCTTCCGCTGCCCCCCCAACAACGCTTTAACTACCACGTGTATATGTCCCAACTAACCGTTTGTACCAGAGGTGCGTCAATGGAGAGGCTGCTGCGCTGCACCTCCAACAACGAAGTGAGCCTACAGATACCTTCTTCCCGGACATGCTTGAGGGGGACCTGGTTTTGTGGCACGACGAATCTGCTGGGAGTTCAGATATGCCAAGCACAAGCGACACTCGGAGCAGCAGCAGCAACAGCGAGGGCGGCAGCGATGGGGACGGAAGTGCAGTTATTATCCATGATGGAAGTCAAAGCGGTGTGATTTGGAGCGTAACGGCGCTGCCGCAGCTATCGGAGTCCGGATCAAGTATGATGAACTGGACCATATTTCCGTCGTCGGGGCTGTTACCTCCGGGGAAGAGGTGGGTGCTGTGCGACAAAATAGAGTTCACACGCTCTGATCAGGGCAGGGCACTTCCATTCCGCGCTGCGAGACAGTGCAACCGGATGCCCCCGTTGGGAGCCCTTCTGAAACGACAAAATATACCTCTCTTTGCTCCTAACCCGCTTGCACTCCGGTTTGCGAGAAACTTTACGTTTCACCCGGACGAAAGCGAATTGAAATAACTATTATAGGCGCTTACGTCTGTTTGAAGGGCGCAGCAGAAGACGGGCCGACGTCACGTTTCCTTGCCAATAGTAATTCAACGCTCTGTCCGTTTTTGGCAATTTTGGACGCTCGGAGTTTAAGGGCCGTACCCGTTCCGGTCGCCAAACTACGAGATGCCCGGGTGGAGTTTGTACTGCTCTAGCGTCATTATCTACTCACCGACGGAGGCAATATCAAAATAGGCATTCATACGTACCCGCTCCTATGTTGCTGGGGCACGCTGGTCTTGGTAGTAGGAGAGCACCACGTTTGTGTATGCTCTCAAATATGCCGCGCCTGTGGGCGTATGGAGAATTCGCTGACAAGAGTGTTAACCTTTTGTGGTTTTATGGCGCAGCAATATGGCCGCCTATACGGATCATACTGCTGGTATTCGGGAGCGCTTGGGCCGTCAGTTTTGCAAAGCAGCCAATTCTCGTAGGTACACGGTACCGATTCTCGAAAGTCTTCGTGGAGTCCCAAGTGTACTGGCCGCCCATGCAACGAACGCTGAATATTGGCAGGAAAATGGAGCAACGACACGTAGAAAATCTCGCTAAACATTTCCACTGCTTGATTAAAGTACCGCGTTGGCGCTAGTGGTTCCGATTCGTGAGCATACGAAGTATTTTGGACGAAGATGTGCGGCCGGACACTTTGGAGTAGATAATCAGCATCCAGTCCACGTCGGTCGAGTGTATCAATCTTCCGTTCTGCCGCTCAATCAACGCATTCACTCCCAATATGCAATATTGTACTCAAAAGCATTTTCGGGTAGGTGGTTCCTTGACTTCCCGACTGCTTGGTGCTCCCTGTTCATGTTGCAGCAAGTTTGTTCCGAAGATGAACGCAGTGCTCGATGCTCGTTGTTCACGGTACATCGTTTTCGGTTAGATATGACAATCGTTTTCGCTGTCACGTAGTCTACTAATCGATGCTCGTGGTCTAAGCTGTCGTTCGCGGTCAATGCGTCGGCGTCTACACCTTTTTCCTACAGCGTCAACTTGCGGGTGGTTACCCTGCCAAGCTCAGGATTCGACGGCAGATCATCCGTCACATTCAATGCCGGCGGAATGGATACGAGTGAGGGGTCATCGTCGGCGTCTTTCAACGTGACCTTCTTTCACTGCGAGATCGGCGAGGTTTGGAGCGGCACGTCCTCCAGCCTTGACGGTTTTGACGAAGACCTCACCGACGCATGCAAGCTGTGCAGTGATGTGGTGGACGGAGAGACGAGGGTGCGTGGTTGTGATACAGTTTAGGAGGGGACTTGCCCTTTCGAGCGCAAACATGCACGGATCATTGATTGACCTTTTACATAGGAAAACGAGCTACTAAATGTACTTTCAATCGGACTACCGGTGTATTGGTTGTGCGCACTTCGTAGCTCACTATGTCATGACCGGTTGCGTTCCTCGAATATGCAATAGTCCCGATAGTAGGACACTTTTACTACTGCTGTAGACATGTTTGTTTTAGGATTAAGGCATTTGTAGGTTGATCGGGCTTCGTGAACACTTTTTGTTTGCTAAGTCATGTATCGGGGGAGACATTGAGATCCTCATATGTCGAGCTCAGACGTAAAAAGCACCACCGTCACCGTGAAAACAAACCTCTTCCATATATTATTTGTTCGTGTGTCTTCAGACCATATCTCGTTGAAACACTACACGTAGTGCATACAATTGCTATTATAGTACCTGGCTCACACTGTTCCCCCAGGGGTCGTTTGGTGTCGCAAGGAAAACGTCTAAGGATCAGCAAGTGCTGAGCGTCACGGAATATAAGTTTGTACGCAGCACGCGCTGGATGCGTGTTAGGCGAGCGAAGTTGACTTGAGACGCTTACCTTGGGTGGGGCTCGATCAACGCTTGCTAGTGTGTCGGCCGGTCAGGCCCATACGAGGCACCTTCTAGCGCTAAGAACGCCCGCTCACGGTACCGGTGCGCCTCGTTTCTGACCAGGCTCTTCCATGGGGGGGGGGCTCGCGACCCCACCTAATCAAATTTGCTTCGAGGATAACAGAACGAAAGGGCAACGCGACAAGCCGTGTGTTCAATACCTAAAACAAACGAAATATGGGGAAGTTCCTGAGACGAGGACTCTCATCTGCGCAAAAACACCCATATGGCCAAGCAAATATGCTACACCCTGTGGTGGCGAGCTCAAATCACGCAGCACCATAGTAATCCGAAAACCCAGAATAAGAGGGGACGCCAGCATGGTTAACGCCTTTTTGGGAAAGCCTCGGTTCTGTGCTAATATATTATGTACGTGAGCCACTCCGTTGGCGACAGCAGAGCTCGATAGCAGCAAGACAAAGTAGAATGGAAGTCAGGGAACACCCCCCCCTCCTCTCCCCACATTCCCCCGTCTTTCCCGCCGCGCTACGTATGTCAACATTATGTGCTCCCTATCGGGGCCCTTTCATACTCCCGGGCGCTTCGCCGTCAGCTAGCGGTACGAGTAGGGGGGCGCTGGGTATACTCCCGTATGGGGCTACGCGGGCGTCAGATTTTATTCCGCGAGTTCTCTGCTCCGAGCGCCACGGAATTAACTAAGGCTCATACTCGTACTGTAAGTCATGCAAGAATTCTGCGTACAGGGGGCCCCCGGCGCCTCAAAACGACGAGGCGCCGGGCGAAAGCGTTGACTGTAAGCTCGAGGCACGTATACCCGAGGTGTTGGCAGCATTGGCAAGGAAAGAGTTGCCGACGATTTCAACGCTCTCCTTCGTACGCGGACGAATGTCGAATGGGGGTGGAAGACGGCGAGTGACGTAGACGTATTCGAGTGGTTATGTGGGCTGGACTCGCACGGGAAGGGTACAACGTTGTTGCACGTAGTGATGTGCCCAAGCGTGCGGTTGGACGACGGCGTTCATTGCAGTAGCGGTGACAGGTGTAGGAAACGGTACGCGGCAGCGTCCCTCGTCTAAGGGAACGTTTCGAAGCTCAAATGGACCATACTAAAACAGCATGGCAAGCACAGCGACTGGGAAACACCGTAGGAGGCCCGCTAGTACGGGGCTATGTGTCCAACGCGAGCAGCGAGTGGGGGTGTCTTTGAATCGGGCACCTCCGCTGGTAGCGAGTCAATGTCACGGACATGCGCCGACGCGTGCCTACCCTACCAACATTGGCAGGGCAATTCGCGATGGTACGGGACGTGGCGATCTTCTGTGTCGCGTTCCACACCATGAAGCGCGGATTCCAACTGTCGGTAGCAGTGGCAGCACAGGTGTTGCAGATATCGGGGGGCGAGGCATACATTTTCAATTTCTCGTTAGGTAAAACGCTACGGGCGTCATCCCAAGCGCTAGTGTTGAAACGGAACACCGACTCCCGGGATATTTGCGCTGTGGGGGACATGGTCGATTATAGACAGGCAGCGGCGTCCATGCGGTGTGCGCTCGAGGAGGTCTCAGATTTCCTGTTCTTTAGCTTCCTAGAAAGCGGAGAAAAGGGGAACCAGGCGCTGACGCCGGAGCAAATGACCGCGAATCTCCAGTTTCATTTGCGAGCAGCGTGTATGGAGGACAAGCGGTATACTCTGCACTCTTTCCGAGTGGGGGGGGCGGCGAGCCACCATAATCACGGGTGCGCCATGGACGTTGTCAAGGAAAATTGTGGGATGAAGGACCTTGGCCGTGGCCAGCAGATACGTCGGGGGTGACTTCATCCGTGTCGGCGTCAAACAGGACGAAGAGTTCGCGCGACAATGTGCTCATACCGGCAGACGCGTTGACACTGTCGGAGGGGTTTGGAAATCTGTAACCAGCGTTATCACGGAACACCTAACAAGCACAGAGCCCCCAAGGGGCTAAGCTAGAAGTTGTGGAATAATAAGGAAGTAAACTAACCCGCAGAATGGGTATATTACATACAAGCGACCTAATTGAGATAAGGGTGTATGGGTGTGATCTCGTGCTGCAGCAGAGATGCCTCTTTGTTCCCAAACTTTATAACAGTACGAATTAACCTACGTCGACATGTTACAACAGTAATCTGAAAACCCCTAAAAAGAGGGAACGCCAGCGGGGCTAAGCCACTGTCGGTGAAACCACATTGTTGTTTCAAAATAAAGTGTAGGTGAGCCATTCCGTGGGCGACAGCAGAGTTCGACACGAGCACGACAAAGTATAGAACAATTTAGGGAAGAAACAGACCATCCCACCCGCCCATCATTGGTAGCGACGGGTACCGTCGACAATGACATCAGTTTTGTTAGTGTATATTTGACCAGGGTACCTACTCTCTGCGACACGGTGCCGCGGTATTTGCTAGATAACCAACTCGGGATTAGTAACCCCGTGTGAGAGTCTCTGGCTGGTCGCAGAAGGAGGCCTGCTTGATCACTAACTACATACGAAGTACGAATACAGCTACGTCAAAATATTTCAGCAGTAATCAGGCCCCACATACACCAACACAGTATTTGTACTTTAAATATGTATTGGTCCTGATCACTCTGATCACTCTTGTCCCCCTCAGCAGGACTTAATAAGGAGTTGCGAATAGTTAATTTCAGGTGAAGTTTCTTGTAGTTTGTTTCAAGCGTAAATAACAATCTCAACCCGCCAAAACAGAATTTCTGTGGCCAACGGTGACCAAACGTTAGTTCGTGACCTACTGCATTATAACTTTTTGCGTTGGGTAACTCTGGGGGGCTGTTTCATCAATATCCAAAGAAAACAAATTCTGCTTGGCGAGCATGTTCGTGGTCACCTGCTTAACAAAGCAGATACTCACATTTTTCCGGTTTCAATTAATGTTTTAGACGACCAAATAAGGTTATCGTCGACAGCCCTTTGACCCGACGTGCTACGGTGGAGGTCGACCCAAACTCTGCATGCATCCCCTCGCATCAGGACGTGATCCCACGGCAGACATTGCACTTTCAGGGCCGATGCACTATGATGTTGGGCCAAGTAGCCCGATCGGTTCAAATTAGTTTGGACATAGGGGGCAATGCGTGTCTTAGCAAGTGGCCTAATGCCGGTATTGGAATATAACGAGTTGACTTGAGGGGAGTCCGGTCGCGCGCCTGTGGTCCAGTGGACACCCAGCAAGCATATTGTTTTGCGCTTCTTGTCCTCTATAACAGAAACCTGGTGTCTTCTTTTGGGTGTATGTCGATCTGTGAGAAACTGTGAAATTAATCGACGTTTCGGTTATGTTTCGTTGGTGCTATGTTTCTCTTCTTTCGTGAAGGTTGGGTCCGTACTTGACCAGATAATATGGCGTTCTGTCGCTTGCAACTGCTGGATATCGTTCGGTTGGGGCGCCCGTCGCAATCATAATCGATCCTGGTATGACACATGCCTTCGGTCGAACAAGGATTTCGTACAGGTCACAACTGTTGGGGAACCACTTAACACGTGATTCGTTAGATATAGATTTGCCTTTGAAACATGCAACTACCATCGTTTGCTGTGAAATATGAAAGCCTTGGCATAAATAGTTCGCTTTTAACCCCATACCTGCGCCCATTCCCCCCCCCAGCCAGTATCCCGGTAACATAAGTGAATGCATACTCCCCGCACTTTGGTATTTTACTACTGTATGTAACAAAAACCACCTTATCTGTTCCCACAAACTGTTCGTTTTTTACAGGGGGTGGAATGCGACGAACCAGGTGCTACGGTGACAGCGTTGCCTGTGGATCCGGGGTATTGGCGGGCCTCGCTCGACACAACGTTCATCCGCGAGTGCTCGAACGAGGTATTGACGTGTGTCGCATGACAAGGTCCATATCTAACAAAAATAGCAATATGCTGTTTGAACAAGTTTCGTTTTGCGCAACCCGCTTAAGCATGTTTTATGCGCTACCCCTTCAACGAAAATCATTCAACAGGACACGTGCCCTGCTAACGGGTATGGTATATTCGGAACCTCCTGACGTGAGCGCCCCCCAGCAAATTGTAGGTATAACCCTACTTAGCAGTGTGCCGCTAGTATTTCGTTCGAGGTTCTTCTTGTGTACGTCTTTCGATATCTTCGCATACTGTGCTTTAAGCCCTGGCAGGAAATAACGGGGGTCGATTAATCCATCGTCATTAACGCTTGCTTTAACGATGAAGCATACATTCGACGAAGTAAACAATGTTCTGTTTTATACCACCTATGTCGGACCGAAACCAAAACTTAACTAGTTGCGCAACGTTTCTGGCGTTGCCATGATCTCAAATTGGACACTTCGTAAGGTGCCCGCGTGTAACGTGTGACACAGATCCCCGCGAAATGTTCGGGTACTCGTGATGATAGAGGAAAACGTACATAGTCACCGTTCGATCCATGTGGCGAAGGTCTTGGTGTGATACCGGCGCTGCTGCTCGTGGGAACCCCCCCGTTGCTGATTCACATGAGCCGGTCACGTGCAAACACGCTTGCATGCCGGCTACAATTCGCTTTCCAACATACGCCTGATATTCTCCAATCGCAAAGTACATGGCTGTCCTCTGTGCTGGTCGTACGTATAACCGTGTTTGTCGTATGATGGATCGTCGATGATGACCGCGTCGCCGCATTGGAGTGGAGTGACAAGGCATTCCATCTCTCTGACAACGATGATGACTCTCTATCATGGTACCTCGCTCTCGTGCTCTCGGAAACCGTTGCCTTCTTGTCTGTAAAGGACGCATGCAAGGGAGGCGCAAATGTGGCAAGCGTGGAGGAGTACTGCAACGACGGCTACCTTGGACCCGGTGAGCAACGTCTCGTGTTGTGGCAGCGATACCGAGATAAATTAACCACGACCAGAACTTCACGTCCTGTACTGGCGTGCGTACCAACCTATCTGCGGGATGCGCGCTCAGTAATAGTCAAGCGGTTCCCACGCTTCGCACGGGTCACAACATGTTTCACCATTGGCGTCACTTACGATCGGCGAGGCTGCATGTCATGCATTACCTTTGTCGAAAAAGGATAGAACATCGCATCTCTACAATGCCGAGACGGGGAACACCGGGATTCCACCGGCTAAATATGTTTTTCTTGAAGCGAGCGCGACGATCTGTGAGGTTTTGGGCGGGTCGCGAGAAGGTCAACCTGTGTCCTACAATGAAGCACTTGCGAGGCGGGGATACAATGAATAACAACTTCGAATATGGGGGTTGGGGTGGTGGGGGGTCAAAACTGTTCCCGTCGTATTCGATGTTAACCTCAGCGCGTCATTTCTCGACAGTCCTGCGTTGTTTTTGCAAACTGATACAACCCCTCTGTCTTCCTTGTGGCCAGAGTCCCTGAGCCCGGCCAAGACTGTGTTATGGATTCCTGTCCGTTGTAACGTAATGAGCTCCAGCTTGTTTGCAACGTGTATCCTCAGCATCTCGAATTCAAGTTTTCGATTCGGACGGTCGCTTTATCCTTCCTGCCGCCCTTTTGTTTCCGTCTGTGCTGCAACACGCCTTTCATTGCCACAATGTGCAGAGTGCTCGGTGTGCGCCCCCGATTACGGCAGAGGAGCGGGAAACCAGTGCCACCGGTGCACGCCGAGCTTCAGAGCCGGGATGCTCTCGATTCTTGCGTTCGTGGCCGTGTTTGCGCTTGTCGTGACTGCGCTTTTGGTGGTGTTTCTGGTGAGGACAACGTCTCTGCCGCATCAAGAGTCACGATACCATCGAATTGGTCGGACACTTCTCATCGCGCGAAGTGCTGTCGACTTTATCAACCGAACGAACGAACGTGCGTTGCTGAAAATATTGAACACTTCCTTCACCGTCTTGGACTCCACGCTAGCTCCAAATGTACTTCGTAAGATCCAAAGGAATTCGATAGCTCCTCGAATTTCAGCTCAGGCGGGGAAAACGTGTGGGGTTGATTGGGGCAGTCGCTGTCGCGTAGTTGAGCGGGTATGATGCCGAGGATTGATATTGTATGCGTGCCACAGCACCAGATCACTAACCCGCGTTGACGGTTTTCATATGTTGCCCCTTCTCTACTACGGAATTGACAACTATACCAATAATCCTAAAAACCACGTGCTACCTTTTCCCAGGAGTTGATGGGTGAAGGTATATGATTCCATGATGTGCCATCACTGCTAAAAACGGCGCACCGAACGTACACCACCAAACAGTGATACGTTCACATGCGGAAGGGGTGGTATGGTGCACGGCCGGGCCAGATATCCCATCACGCGTGTCCTTCTAACGACATTGGCACGGGTGGTATACCCTAAACACGCTGGTTTAAACACGAAATATGATGTGTTTTGCAACTCTGAACAGACGTTTCACACTACGTACCCCTTCAGTGTGAACAGTGTATTTCACTGGATGGATTTGCGGGGAATGAGGTGTGTGTGTTGTGTGACATTTTTGTCGTGCGCGGTTCTGAACCCGGTTGTATAGCTGTCCGAGAAGCGCGGTGGTCATGGGGTTTTCCACAGTACCACCGCGGTTTAACGTTTTCCTCCTATTGCTGCCGGTGCGTACCACTCTGTATGTCTCCCATTTACAGCGAGTGATTGTGCAGAGCACTACAGGTGACGCCCCTTAGATAACGAACAACACCGTCTGTATTTCGAGAGGGGTGTGCATACAGCGTCGATTCGACGCCTCGTTAAACTCGTCGATACGTAACTACCCGACCAGTGTAATAAATTGGCGGCGTGCGTTAAAACGGCGGCTTTCCGGAACCTGACCTGGGTGTCAACCATGTGATGAAAGAAATGCGGACACGAAAACACACAAAAACGCTTAAACCGGGTATCCATGATATTTGGTCCTCACGATGCCTGATGTTTCCGGCAATTCCTAACAGTCGTCATACCACACAAAGGCGCATCCGTTCATGTTTTTGGTAAACGCTCGGACCAAACTGTTTAGTAGCATCCCACTGCATTGCCTGCAACACCTGCTCGTTAATCTAACTCGGTTCAAATCGTAATTAAGGACTTCCACCCGCGTGGGAATATGGCATTTTGAAAAACGGTTGTGGTGTCTACCCCAACTAATCTGCACACCGTTTAACTTTATTTGCAGACATGCTTAAACCGGTACCAGATGTCGACCACCCGCGCATGTAAAGCGCGAGTATCCCGTCATCGGTTTTCTAACCACGAGCCCCTTATTTTCAGCCTTTGTTTCATGTTTCCAACGCCGTCAAATCAACCGCCTCTAGATTGGCGGAAGGGGGGCCGTATCATCAACGGTTGCAAGTACGAAGGAGTCGGTTCGAACGATCCAGCGCCGCGGGTCCGTGCTCCTGGCGCGGTCGGAAGGCGGCGGCGTCAATGACTTCAGCTTCTATTCTGACGATAACACAACGTCGCGCGATATGCCCGGGCATGGGATCGAGCTGGCGCGGGGCATGAAAATTAAGAAATCGTCTGAACGCGGCAATCGCAGCGGCAGCGGCAGCGGCAACCACAGCATACCCGGTATCCACCCAGTCAGCAACAGGAACTTCGAAGTTGGATCAGGTAGGGCGATAATTGCCGGACGATTGTTTCCGACGAGGACGTCGAGCTTTGCTGCGCGTGCGGCGTCGGTACGGCCGTACTCACCGACGACCAAACACGCCGGTCGGGAAGTAATGACGCCCGCGAAGACCAGGGACGCACGCCATTCGTCGACACCGCCTGAACACAAATCGCCTGGATCTGACGGCCACGCGAACAGCCACAGCGACAAAGGGGACGCCTACGGTAGCACTGGCCATCATCATGCCGATTCCTCCGGTATCCCTGGGCAAACGTGGATGTCCGAGTTGGAGCGAGAGTATGGACGTCCGCTAGCCACTAGGGAGAAACCGAACGATTCCGCGGGAAACATCTGGCAGCCACAGCCGAGCCGAAAACGAGGGGATGGAGGGTCGGGAACTGTGTTTGACGCCGAGCGGCCTGAAAATATCGGAGCTCCGCCGCAGTCGCGAGATGGTGATCGGGCTGAGAAAGGCGACCGGGACAACACGGCTGCGGGGAGAGTCGGGAATATGCTGATGGAACTCCCCCTCTCTAAGCTCAAGATCGTGATAGGTACCCTTTCTAACGTAGACCAGATCACGATCCAGGTGCTTCTAGGTGGTATTTTTTTTTCATAGGAGTTTTCGTCTAAAATGTGTTGTCCGATAGTCACACCGGAGAATCGCTACACTGTACGTAGGCATGTTCGCGAGAGCCGTGTCATGTGGTCCGGTCCCACCAGACAGGCATGACTCAGAGGTAGCGCGTAGCATGTATGTACCTAACCCAACAAGTTCAGGAGATCTGACCGTCTGTTTATGCGAGCAGAAAAACAGCCGAGTGCCTTATCACGGTTTGACGTGCCGTTTTCTCTTTCTCTCCCTCCCTCTCTCTTTATCTCTCTATCTCTCTCTCTCTCTCTCTCTCTCTCTCTCTCTCTCTCTCTCTCTCTCTCTCTCTCTCTCTCTCTCTCTCTCTCTCTCTCTCTCTCTCTCTCTCTCTCTCTCGCTCTCTCTCTCTCTCTCTCTCTCTCTCTCTCGCTCTCTCTCTCTCTCTCTCTCTCTCTCTCTCGCTCTCTCTCTCTCTCTCTCTCTCTCTCTCTCGCTCTCTCTCTCTCTCTCTCTCTCTCTCTCTCGCTCTCTCTCTCTCTCTCTCTCTCTCTCTCTCGCTCTCTCTCTCTCTCTCTCTCTCTCTCTCTCGCTCTCTCTCTCTCTCTCTCTCTCTCTCTCTCGCTCTCTCTCTCTCTCTCTCTCTCTCTCTCTCGCTCTCTCTCTCTCTCTCTCTCTCTCTCTCTCGCTCTCTCTCTCTCTCTCTCTCTCTCTCTCTCGCTCTCTCTCTCTCTCTCTCTCTCTCTCTCTCGCTCTCTCTCTCTCTCTCTCTCTCTCTCTCTCGCTCTCTCTCTCTCTCTCTCTCTCTCTCTCTCGCTCTCTCTCTCTCTCTCTCTCTCTCTCTCTCGCTCTCTCTCTCTCTCTCTCTCTCTCTCTCTCGCTCTCTCTCTCTCTCTCTCTCTCTCTCTCTCGCTCTCTCTCTCTCTCTCTCTCTCTCTCTCTCGCTCTCTCTCTCTCTCTCTCTCTCTCTCTCTCGCTCTCTCTCTCTCGCTCTCTCTCTCTCTCTCTCCCTCTTTCTCTCTCTCTCTCTCTATCTCTCTCTCTCTCTCTCTCTCTCGTCCCCTGTACACCTGCCATGGAATTCGACAAACATCACAACACCCTCACTCGCATCCCTGGGGAGGGCAGTGGTCTGGCAGATCTCAGCTGCGGTGAGCCAACATGCCGCGATCTACGATAGAGATCATAACACATAGTGACCCATGTCATCTGCCTGATAAGCCCGTACACCTGCGTACCTACTACCTAATGACGTCGAAATGTCAATGATGTTTGGTCAGGATGGCCACTCTATGGCAAGAGGTTGATTCTCAATCAGTTCTTGCAGTTTATTTTTCTCAAGCGGTGAAGTGTTTGGGCGAGGTATTGAGCCACCTCACTAGAAGGCCCTACGAACATACTTCGAGCACTCCCCCCGAAAATTGCATGAATCATGGGGCCTAACACCAATCGCTGCTTCGCCTGCTGCAATATAGTAGGAACATCCCTCTTTTTGTTACCGTTATGTATATGCGAAATATATTGTGAAAAATTAATGAAGCTGTCTTATCGGAACATTCGTCACAAGTCGTTTTCGCAAGCTTGGCGTGAGATATTCGAGTGGAAGCTTTAGAGTCTTGTATGCATGACGTACATGATCCTGTCGCGGAAATCACGATATCATGGATTTTGATGTTAACAGAGCTCTACAAACAGCGACGTAGAGTGGGACTATTGAGCATTAGGCGCGAAAACGACTAAAACAATACGGAGGGGTGCTCACATGATAAACGGCCTTAGTCGTATGGCCATACACTATCGCGTCCCGAAGGGAATTACTGGCGAGGCGGGAAGGGAAGAGAAGACAACTGTTACCGAATGCTTCGTGTGTTCGAGGCTGCACAGGGTAAGCTCTCCCATGAGTTGAGCTCAGAAAGAGAAAGTAATGGCTAACGAGACAACCAAATTTGGGTAAAGCTTACATGAACCCAGCTTTTTTTAAAGGATATGACGTTCAATGGAGCGTAATACGGGTCAAGGAAATGTTCGACACGCTTGCTACGCTGTAGCCGTCATGCCTGTGTTTCATTTGTGCAGCACAGCCTGATGTCGTTCAGTAGCTCATTTTTGGATCAAAACACATTTCGAACGTAAGCAAACAAAATATGGATCGGCTAATCCAAATAGCTTGAAGTGAAAGGTATATCCGTCTGAAGGGAGTTCCATACATGAAGCTCTACCGGTTTGGGCGCAGACAACATGAAGACACATGTTGTGCTGCTGCACGAACGTCTTTGTGGCGCTGAGTACGTCAGCACTTATCGCTTGTCGTACTGTAGGTCGCTGTGGTTGATAAGTACATGTGAGGCGTGGACGATACAGGCGGGCGAAACATTTATCGACTGACGTGTTAGTGGTCTTCTCAAGTGAAAAATACCCTATATACTTTGCATTTTTCACCTAAACATATATATGCATCTATGTCTAGGCCATGACCTTCTATTCCCATGTTTGGTGGCGTGTTATACCACTACACGAACATATACATACATCGGTTATGCCCTTCTTCGTTGGATTGCACTCTTCTCTTTCTCACGACCCGACGTTGGGTAGGTTATTGTCCTCTCTGTCGATCTCTCAGGATATTCAGAGAAGGATCCATGCGCTCGCGCTTCGTGTATCTAAACAATGGTCACATATATGCAACCATACGACACAAACCACGGCTCCCGCCCGGCCGCCGTCCGCCCTGCTTTGTCCCACGTTGTTGCCCCATCGCTCATGTCCGAACGTGTTCAATGATAACGGCTAACACGCCAACCCTGTCCGTGCTTAAACAGTTTTCTAACATCACGAGCGTAGGGTATCCGCCAATCTACGAGAAATTCCTGTCCATTATCGGGATATTCTCCCTGGATCTGGCCTGGATTATCTCGGCTGCATGCTTAACGACCCAGGTCAACTTTTACGACAAGCTTCTGTGAGTACGTGTGTCCGACACGAGAAGAACCCATGCAGCGCTAAAACTTCCAGCTGGTCTGCCGTCACTTTAGTACACTTTGGGACCCCGAGCTGGATGTTAAAACCAATAATGTAGGTGCTGTCAACCGTCTACCTGCAAACGTGGGATGCTTGGCGTACAGGAAAAATTTGGTTTGGAATACGTTCGGTTCAAACCTACTTGGTTTGTATCTCGAACACCAAAGTGATACAGTCACCAGCCAATCACGCCGTGGCCGTTACAGCAATTGTCACTGCTTTTGTTTCCTTTATGTTTCCATCTGGTGTTCTAAGAAGGTTGCTGTTGCGATGTATGCTCTATCGCTCCCCACTGGTGTGCCCCCTTTCCACTGCTTGTAGAAGGTAGACATCGATATTGTTTTTCAAGAGGCATCCTTTATACTCCGTTAAATACGCGGTTCACACACATTGTGTACCGGGCTTCACATCTCCAGTATATATCGTTTCAACGAATTCGGTTGTTGTATGGTATACAGAGTTCCTCGCGCGAATAACTTGTCAACCGTCAGAGATAACTCCTCTTCCGTAGATTGGATAGTTGGCTCGCTTAACTGGACGCTTGGTTTATGTTGCATGGCGGCTGTAACTAACGGAAGCGGAGACTATGACACTGGCGCCCTTTGGTAGCAAGGTTTACAAAACTGTGAATGTAAAGGCTTGTGGGGTACCCCTAAAGGGCGCGTGTTTCTGCCTGACTTGCACAAGCAGTTCGTTCTACAGACGTATCCAAAGGGAAGGAGATGTGCATTCACCCTCAGTACGTTCCGACCGGTTTACCTCGAAAAACTGAGCAACAGACGATTTCGAGGGTACTTCTTGGAGTGTATCTGTTGTAGCACTAGCACATAAAAATATTGATCCGGTTGCGCGAACACAACACGTTAGCGCCATGTTTCGGGTGAGATACTGAGGTCCTCATGTGAGGAGCCCAGAAAGTAAGCTACCTTCCCTTCAGTGGCATTGCTCTAGCGAAGCATGCCGCTTTTTTAATGGGGGTGTATTTGTCAGTATAAGGCAGAAACAAACCAGGGGCTCTCTTGTTTTTTTACTTCTTGACGCCTCGGAACTTGTTCATGTTATCCTCGCCGTGGGGGCGTGGTGTGTCCACTATGTTGTAGAAAAGCCACACGATGAGCAAGACCTCAACGCATTCCGTTCGCACACTTGGTGGTTGGCCATGTGTTGTGGCATGTTCTGCACACTGTACATGATTTACCAACATTACCCGTTCACAACATTTACAGGTGGTCATACCTTACGTCATGTTCTGCGCCCGTCCACCTCCCCCAACCCCCGCCGGGCCTATGTTCCCTCCCGCCCCTCCCTCGTTGTTGCAACTTCGTTTCATGTAGAATGGTGACGATCGGGCCTCTGGTCGTTCTGGGACTACTTGGCGTCACGTTCCGCATCGGCGCTAGGCCGGTTACACCGGCCGCAATCGACCTACCGACCATTCCACAAGCACACAACATATCCCAATCAGGCACAAACGTGCATCAAATGTCGGAACCCATTGGGACGGGTCTAGCGCTGCAGAGGGAGAACAAGTCGGAAAGTTCTTCATCGCAAGTCTCCTCGCAAGGAAGGGAACTACCCAGTGTGGGGACGGTGCTTGAGAGGGGCAGACTGTCGGGAGGTTCAGGAGACACCCTGACGATGTCACGTAGTGAGAGAATGTCAACAAGAGAGGTGGCGTCCACAGGCCGACACCGATGGGCTGGCGGGGACCGCGTGTCTTTAAACGACACCACGGTCAACCCCCAGGACAGTGTTACGGAGGCACTACGCAGTGTGGCGGGATCCTCGGCCTCTCATGTGCATGAAGAAATCTCCCTCGGCAAACGTCGACTATCGCTGGGAAACGAGTTGGAAACCGAGACCGAAAACGAAGCGGACTCGGAGAAGGTAGAACAAAGCTGCTATTGCGCTGGTAGTATGTGTCTCATTAGCTTGTTGCACCTTTCAATAGATGTTGGGTGGGAACAAATAGATATTTCTGGCTCTGGCCATATTATAAGGTACAGGATTAGTGGAACACTACGAAGGAATAACGCTGTGATGTCGTCAGAATGGGCCTCGTAACTTGCTATAGACAATCGGTTATGTTCCGGTCTGTTCATGGCTCTAGCTCTCTATTCTATCACGCGCGTTAATTATGTTCGTGTTAGCGCTCAATTTTCATAAATTTTTGTTAGGTATGATCTCCGTTTCAACGCATCTGGACTGCTAGCATGTTGATGCCGTTCCTGTCGTGCACGGCATTCCATTTGTCTACTAAGCGTTCTGCAGTAACTATTTACCGTGTTTTTTCTTAGGTCATGTCTTTTATCTCTCTAAGATGATGGATCGCCACGGAAACTGAGTGTGGCGGTGTCGGTCGGTGGCAACATCTGTTGAATGCGCAGACAAAACTCGCCTACTAATCGCAATCCAGTATGGGCCCAACAACCACGTATAACCCCATGTTTACAGAGCATGTTTTCGTTATGATCACTATGCTTCCCAGAAATGCTAGGTCGACGTAAACAATCTACTCGTTTGGAATACACAACCAGCAGAAAATGTAAGCTTCATGAGAAGTGTATTCACTACATGGTAATAATAGCAAGGACGGTTGTTTATGCCTGTCACTGTCTACGTTGCTGGTGCTGCCGGGTCGCCCATGGGGACACATCGCTCCCCTCGCGCTTTCAGGACCGGCTGGGGGGGCTCTTTGCGCGACACACCACGATGACGCTCATCCTCTTGTACCTGATCTACAGTCAAGTTTCAACGGTGGTAAGATGTTCGTTTGTTTTTTACTACTGCCATCGGGATAGGCAAGGAACATGGAGGCAAACTATGCAAAAGGTAGTTGCAAAACAATGTGCGTCGTCGAAAAGGCATACAATTGAGCCACCGATAACGAATAGTTGGTTCAACTATTTGCGCTGAAATCGACATCTACCGAAGACCAAATAATGTTTCCAAGAACTTGTGCGTAGTCGAAATGACATGAAACGGAGATGGCGGTGTTGAACAGACGGTCCCAATGCCTGGGTTCAAAATCGAACGAGGTTAAAGTGTCGCGAACGACGGCAAGTAGTCGGTTCCAATAGTTTGGGTAAAGTCGGAAGCACATGGAATGGAGGCAATGACGGTAAATAGTTGTCTGCAATATATAGGCCAAATTCGAACGTCGCTAGGATGGAGCGAACGACCGCGTAGAGGTGGTTCCAAGGTTTTGTGCGTGGTCGATAGCCGTCAACCTATATTTCACGGCGATAACGGGGGTGTGCCAAGCTTTTGGCCAATGTTCGAAAGCGCGAAAAACGGAGCAGTCGATGGCAAAGGGCTGGTTCAAAGGGTTTGAGTCCGTAACTTCCCGTCGAGTTAGGAGCGTTCTTGATGCCATGTGCCTTCATAAGGAACCCGTCATAATGAACTGGGATCCTAAGCGTATGATACTGTGGCAAAGGTTAGGAGCACTGTTGGTATTCCAACGATATTTTAGTTGAGCAGCGCAGTCATCACCAGTCGTGTTGTGGTCAGAGCGTGGTGAAAGGTATGTGATACCTGAGCATGCGGTAGGGACGACTTTAACAACGCCCGGGGATGGAGCGTTATTTCGGACTTGTTTGAGCTTTCTACCGTAAGGAATTTAGAACAGGAATTTCCGCGCCCACTGGTACTAACCCTAGTTAACATACGCCTGGTTTACAGATAGGCACTCTTCGTTTTGCAGGAAAGCCGCCTAGGTTGTGCGCACTGTACGGCCGAACACGTATGTCCCAAGCATAATAACGATGTGGGCATCGTATTCATCGATACTTTTGCTGTCAAAAACGATGCGTATATTCTTCTTGGTACTTGCTGCCGCGTGAGTGCAGCTATATCTTAACCCAAGAAGAGAAAGATCGGGTCGAACGACTCGACCACCTAGGATGCGTGTGTACGTGTTTTTTGTTGGGTCTGACAAAACACAAGAGGGCCTGTAACCTATACACGAGTGAAAAGAAGCATCTCCACTACGTGATCCCATCATATAAAATGATTATACTGTACACAGATATTAATGGCGACAATTTTTATAGATCGACGCATTTAGAAGCGTGATGTGCAAGCTGCATGCTGCTGCTGATAACGCAGGTGCGGGTTGTTGGGTTTACATGCCAGCGAAAATACATCCTACGTGTTTGATACGCTTGTGTATACCGTTTCGCATCGCCTGCAGGTGTTTCAGACTTTCTCGTGCGAGGGTTTTCCCGAGGTTGGTGAAAGCTACCTCAGGGCAGACCAAAGCATTGAGTGCTACACGCAGGAGCACAGGGCGTACAGGATATACGCGGCCGTCATGATATTCCTCTGTGAGCTGATGGCGAAATGAGTCGCGGAAGCCCGACTTGCCAGCAACCGGTCTTTAATGTTGCTCAGGGCCCAAAACCTCCCTTAACGTTTGATTTTCAAGTTTTCTTTCTGATGTGGCGCACATAGCCCGTTTGGGAGCTGAAACGATTATCCCGTACAGGGGGGGCATCGTTTTGAAAATATTCGACTATACCAGAACTGACCACACCCTGGTGTGACTGGCTTGCGGGGGCAACGGGTGTCTCCCGAATAACTGTACCTCGCTCTTGGCAGAGAATATTTCAGGCCGATCGTTGGAACACCATTGGTGTTTGTGGTCATTTTATGTTTCGACCAAGTATCCAGGCTAAGGGGTTGTCGACCAGGCGTAAAGTCTTTCTCACTCGTGTCCGATGTCTGCGGCGCACAGCACACTGCATTCGTCGCGCTAGCTCGCACTGACAACGAAGATGCTGGAACGTTTCGAACGCTAGCCGAATCCGCCTCGCCCTCTTCCTATTTCGATGGTTTGCCTTCACGCACGTCTTTCATTGTTTTATTACGGCATGTTTGTTTTTGTTGTTTCTTGTAAATTCTCACACCGTAGCACTTGCATATTTTTTTCCCTTTAGTTTATTTTCGGTTGAGCCCTTCAACCAAACGACCACCGTTCAGTATTTTACCTATTATACTTTCACTGCAGTAGTATACCAATTATACGTTTTTGCACTAGTTGGTCGGGTTCCCCAACGTAGTTCGTCGGCGCCATGATTGTGATATTTGGGGCTACTCGTGTGAGGAACCCCGAACATAAGGCACCGCCACCACCTCGGTACTTCTCCGGTAACTGGGTGTCTTTTTACAACTGATCGACTTTAAAGCACACCCTGCACATTCCGTTCTAAAGTGCGTACATCAAAGGTGAATTGCGTATTTACCACGAGGCTCGTATGTCAAACGTTACTGAACAACCGTACCGTCATGTAATATCTGATCTTGCCGTCTATGCTGCCGTTTGTTTTTCAACCTCCTCCACGCACATCCAGACCCCCTCGGTATTCCCGCGGCGTTTTACTTCCTGCTTTCCCGTCAAGGGTCTTCCATCAACCCACCAACCGACAAGGTCGTGAAGGAGCTGCGAGGCACACAGCACGTCGTGGTAAGCAAGCTATCCCGGAGGGAAATATAGTAATCAGAACCGAACTTGAGGTGGGAATATACTGAGATACATGCGGTTTGGGTAACATAGCGCCGTCTGATTACGATGGTTCCTCGTCAGAGCATGTCAGTGGAGGGTAAAATTAGTACGGGTGTGAAATATTGTTGTTCGAACCTTAATATATATATAATACAATATATCCCAAACCCTAGACTATCTCAAAGCCTCAGCCGTTTGCTCTTGGCAAGGAGAGCTACCACATGGCTAGTCAATACACGTGCTAAATGTGGTTGCACAACATACGTCGGTATCGCAAGAGGGGCGTAAAAAGTATTGGTACACGTACTGGCTTGTTTTTGTCGAGGTTTAGTCTACCGAGCGGTATAATGCCAGACTGCACCACAACGACACCACTTGCGCTTCCCCATACAGATTAGACACGCAAATAATCTCGTATGCATTCTTGGTACTACTGTGATAATTTCCGAAGGAGTCGTAATATTCCGCGACGTCACCTGGAAGGAGTGTGAAGCGTCCTTCGTGAGTGGGTATTTCGTCAGAGTGACGATTAAGACGCCGTCTACTGTACTCCACATTCATGTTTACAACGCAGTGATGAGACGGTACCCAGCCGTTGCCGTGTCTCCACGAGCCAATAGCGTTGTGTGACGTGGGCATCTGACGTCGGAGCATTAGGCTGTATATCCCTCGCTTGGAGTACCATACATCGAGGTGTGCTACATAGACGTGTGGCTAACATCTCTCTACGCATTCTGAACGGGCATTGGTGCCCGCATGTCCCCGGCATAAGCGTAGCACACACGGAAAGCGGTTGGGATGACATACCTGCAAGTGCCTCTGTACCCACTGTCTTGAACCTATACCGTTTAGAGTTTGCGTCTCCGTCCATCCCTCGAGCCTGCTCCGGTCGCTCTCCTCGTCGTGTTGTCGGCCACGTTTTGGTGACCAACAGGAAGTTGTTATCAGCCACCACGGCACAAACCTGCTCGTAGCCCCTACAGTACGAGACACATTATACTCAAAGACCTAATATAGTGAGGAACCCAGTCTGATATCTAGACTGAAAATCGAAATTTAAAGTCGTTACCGAGAAGCTACTGTAGTGTGAAACGAACCCTGCCTGGAATACGAAGCCCGCCCTGGACCAGTTATCCTGGTTCGTATAAAGTGCCCTATACTATGCCTCCTGGACTGCGGAGTAATCGTCGTGCGACAGTTGTGTTTTTTCCGTGTATTACTTGAGCCCCTCCTTTGCCTATGTCCCCCTCTGATCGGGTGGACGGAAACGTGTTTTGTTTGACTGGCAGCGTGAGAAGATAAAGCAGCGCGGCGCAGACCGGAGCATCGCGCCGACGTCATTCCTCTGGAGCGCGTACTACCCCAACCGCTATTACTACGAGGTAAACAATGTGGAAACCCACGGGTGGGTATTGTTACGCCCTCATTTCAGAGTCGGGGCCAGCTAGGCATTATGACGATGAGGAAACGTCCACCAGTCGCAGCGAGGGCGCGTCACAGACCGACTGTAGACAATGTAATTGTACATCCACGGCGGAACGCGGACAACTGCTGTAGGTCGCGACATCGCTGTTGTTTGATCTCCGCGATACTGTCATCACAGCGGGGGTACTCCGAAGCTGAAGCTGGCTGAACAATGGCGCTGAACCTCTACCCTTCAACGCGAAGAACGTCAAAAGTTAGTTGATAAAAATGCCCCATCGATACATACATATATATCGACTTACCTTTTAATCAGTCGGACTCTACATTTGAATCTGGCAGTAGCTTTAAGTATGGGTGCCAATCAAATAAACATCATTACTTGAAGGAAACCAATACATTGAGTACGTTCATTGAATATGAGGGACTAATATCGTCTTCACAGCAGTGCACGATCGATCGAGGAATATGTTCGAAACATAAACCGGTTGAATACTGATAAGCGTGTTACGTTGTGCATCAAGTATCGAGCATATACCCGTGATATTTGCTTACATTACGGGGAGGCGTCATAAATAAATAGTAGTTTTTAGATACCAGACGATATAATACGATTTGTATTTCCATGTGGTGCGTCGGTGTGTATTTCCTCTGTACACGGCAGGTGTTCGAGTGTCTGAGGCGTTTGGTGCTCACGGGGTTGCTGGTGTTTCTCGTCCCCGACACGCCGGGGCAGGTTGCCTTCAGCTGCGTGTTTGCGTTCGCCAGGTACCGTGCAGATCGATGTTTCTCGATTGCAGATCAACGTTTGTCCATGCTATCTGCTGCGAGAGCGACCTTCCCAGCCCCATCAGCGTGCAATTTGTCTGGTGGGCTCACCACAGATATGAGTCTGGCATTGGTTATACGGCGACGTCCACTATCCTATTCGGACGGTGTAACGTGTCGCCAGAAACTTGTGCAGTCCGATATTCAAAACCGTCTTCAATTTGTATGCGTTCGTGTGCAGTGATTAATCGATTTTGTTTTTATCAGGCCCCAGTTTGTGTGTTTTTGATTACTTTATTTGCGATCTGTCGTAGAGTTATGCTATGGCGTTCTCGAACTGGTGTATCGTTTGTTTGGTGGCGTTGGTTTATTGGAAACCATTCGCTTCTAATATTTGTTGAGTGTACGAAGCTGTGTCGTCTGTTTTGACCTTCAAACCGTGGTGAAGCCATTATTTCGTCTGTGGGTAGTTTACACCTAGTGTTTCATATCGCTGTCTGGGTTTGGCATCGGGCCTCCAGATAAATTAACCGATTGAGGATTCGATTTGGTGCAACCAGCTAGCTATGTCTATGATCATGGCCCAAACACTTTGAAGGCCAGGTCTGCTAAACGTGCGGTACGGAAATTTTTCCGTGTCCGCGAAAATAAAATCGTCATCAGTACAGATTCTTGCTCGCTCTGCGATGGGTGGCGACCGACTCGTCTGGCGTGTAGTACGACGTATCGATATTGCCCTTGCGGCGTGTCGTATGTATTATACGGTGGATACCCTGACTTACGAGAGGGTACCCTATATAATATAATAGTACAGATAAGAGAGGTCAAATCGGCTGGACCCGACTACACTAAATTTATATATTTCCACCTGTGGATGAGAGAGAAGGCTAGTTACGAGAGCTGTTTTCGGCCTTTACCACACGTAGAGCCTCTTAAATCGGGGTACCCACTGTACTCTGATTCCAACGGAACCTGGTTTTAGTTGAGATGAAGATGCATGCGTATACCTCGGGGATTCACACCATTCCCCGTCTCCATTTGAAAGCGCGAAACAATGGCACTCCATACGACTTGTCCTCCACAAAGGGTGGGTATCATGCCATTAGTGTTTGTTGATTGTACTCAGTAACACAACGCATAAGATCCATCGTATAGTAGGAGTTCCACATGATTGATAGGGATTATTGTAGTGGGATATGGGACATCGGGATGTTTTATGAACAGATCGATGTCACTCGATTCGTGGGCCGAGTCAGCTCGAGGTTTGGGCCGAGCCAGCTCGGCAGCTATGGGAATAATGCATACGAGAGTTTCCGTGTTACTGCTGTCTTGAGCCACCACGACGCCTGCCTGTGCCAAATGCGTGTACACCTTTAGAGACCATTTAACAGTGTTTGGTCCATCGCGTTTCAGCCACTCGGGCTAGTGGCTATGTACCTGGCTTGAACTAAGCCGCAGATTACCACGAACACCATGGGGGCGCATATAGCAAAACAAAAAATAATTATGAAGCACCTAAGACGGTAAAGAACTGAGGTGCTCACTCGGCCAAGTGCCCCTCGTTTGCTGAACTATAGGGTCTTGAAAACAACCAACCTTCTCTTCCACCACTCATATCACGGCAATCATCTTGAGCCGCGAATATTTAAGTCACTGACAGCGACAGAGGAGCCCCTATCGTGATTCGCCCTCATCTTGTTACGGTTATACTTCATACTCTTGGTAATATGGCAACACCGCACGACCGTTTCTATTCCTCACGTGGTGCCCCGCCATTCCCGCAGCTTACTGGCCTTCGAGCTTCAGCGGCCGCACATCGACTCCCTGGAAGTTCAGCTCTACCGCACGGTAAGTCCATCGAGGTTAAACCCTACGATACTCTTGGTGCGTGCATTGCTCGCTGGCGTGGAAAACGAGGGCTGAACTCTACTTCATTCTTCACCTCCTGGTGCCGCGAGAGCCGACCGCGGGTTCGTCTTTAATGCAACCCGGCTGTTGCCTCTAAACAACGAAGCACACGTTACGCTCATCATCCCCTGGTAAAGCGAAATTATCGCCGGAATGTTTAGGCGTTTCGTCGCTCGATGTTAAAGGGGACATGGATGGCGAGGTCTTCCGTAGGTTCAATGGATCCTCGTACAGCGAGCAGTACATCAATCATAACCTGGAAAATACATGTAGAATATGGAATACAAGGTTGCCAGATGTTTCTGCAGAATGGCCCAAGGAACGCATACGCACTGATTGGGAGTTTGGTTAACCCGTTTTATCAACGCATGGCACATAAAACAAGGATTGCGAGTTTTTGTGCTTAGGAAACTTTGAATTAGGCCTGAACCCGAACGTGCTCAGATCAGCAAGGATGCGGGCAGCCTGCGACACCTACTGTAGCTGTTACAGTGCAACTTTACCCGAGATATTACCTCATTGGTAGTAGCCCCCTGTATATTAATTAATAACGGACCTCCGAGCATTTCGGTGCTGTCAAAGCATAGCTGTTCATTTCGAAACAGAACGGTGTACGCCCTAAATGTGTTCGATGTACAACCTACTAACCGTGGTAGAGGCCGTGTTCCAACCTTTCCAGGGGGGGTACCCTCGTGCCTCCAACAACCTCGACGACTTCCCCCCTTTGACATAAACGATCTCGTCATTTGTGTGATTTACTATCAAATAAAAGGGGTGTCTGGTGATATTCTTCACGAACTTCTTGGCGCTGATGATCAAGGCTGAGGTGGCCGACGAAAACTCGGCAGGTAGCGCGATATACTCGGTTGTGCTCATCATGGTGAACGTCATGTTCTTCCTTTCTATCTGGTGGAACAGCTGGGCCGCAATCAAGTTAACGTTCACCCGGAGGGGCTTTCAGGTTCGGTCTTGATAGTAGCTTGCCCGTGCGTATGTCGACAGAGGAAACTATGCTTTACAGCAGTGTATCGGACGTCGGATCTCCGTTTGTTTCGATCTGGATGATTCAGGGAAGAGTCAATACCGATTGATTCAGAAGTATCCCTCGTGCAGGCTGCCGGCACGATCAAGAGATAACTCTGATAGCCGGATGGGAGCTGCAAGATCTGCGTAGTCTAGCCCGTGTATCTGTTTTGTACAGCAGTTCATAGGACGTCGGGTCACCGTATTTGGTCGATCTGGATGATCCAGGGAACGGCACGATCAAGAGATAACTCTGATAGCCGGATGGGAGCTGCAAGATCTGCGTAGTCTAACCCTTGTATCTGTTTTGTACAGCAGTTCATAGGACGTCGGCTTCGTATTTGTGCGATCTGGATGATCCAGGGAATACTTATTACAGATTGATACATATCCAAGTGCACACGCCGCCACACATCATGCATAGCACAGCAGGAGACGAGAGAGAGGTGGTAATTGGTCATGACTGGTGACGAATGCAAGAATTGAATAGAGCAGCTATGAATAGCCACAGCAGTACACGGCGGACCTGCCACACGCTGCGTGATGTTGCCCGCTGCAGCTTGTGATGCTGGGCGGCGTTGTATCGTGGTTTGCGTTATTTGCATGCCGTCTGGTGCCTCGTGGATTCTGCGGTGAGCTTTGGGCAAGAAACACAAAACAATCGGGAAAGTTAGTACAGCTGAGGTACTCAAATTCGTCAAGTTGATTCTTATATTTTCGACCACCGTGAGCGCGGATCTGTACACACACGGCGTCAGCAGAACAGGAAGGTAGATGGTGGATAACGGACCGCAGGCTCCGATAAACACAGCCGGCCACAACAGTACAGCGCAGATGGGCGTGTCACACACGCACGGTCTTACCTGCTTGTGCTTATGCGCGGCAGGTTTGTAACGTTGTGCTCTCTGCATGTGTACCTGCGGTGTTCGTACTGGTACTGCTGTATGTCTGGGCTAACCTGCGCGCTCACGATGAGTTCGTGCAAGGGCCAATAACAAAACATAACCATATACTGGCACGTACGTACAAAATAAGGCCTCGTGCAGAGAACCTGGGAAATCGCATTGTCCACTCCCGCCGAAAACATATCTTCGAGCGCCTGCCACGCGAGCTATAGTGCTCGTATCGAGCCCAAACCTCGATCAATGTGTCCGGCCGGGCCTCCCGTGTCGGGGTACTCAGCGTTTTGTAGAAAATGTGCTCGTGCCAAGAGAAAAGTTGCGAAGAGTACGTACATTTCACAAACATAACTATACATACAAGCCTCCCCTTCGGGGAGTGGGGTGGTTCCCGTGAGGTTACGCAAGCTGGCATGCGACAGAGACAAAACTTACACTCGTCATCATAAGCGGCCCCTCGCCAATAATAGTGGAAGTCGTAATTCGAAGATTCTTCCTATTGAACGCAACACGATTCCATAAACTGGCGTTATACACCACGAGACCAAACCTCTGGGTTTTTGTCGCGAATCGTGACGTCGATGTTGCTTAACTTTGCAAAAACAAAGGTTATGTCAATATTCGCGAAAGTGTCAGCTTTTTGCGTCGCGATATAATGATTTGTTTCTGTTCGTGAGGAATGACAGTAGTTAGGTACTACAGCAAACGACGTATACGTATACGTACAGAACGCCCTGCGTACAGTAGCAGTAAGAAGTAGCAAACATTGTATGTACGAGTACTGTAGTAATTTGTGACCAATGCAAATATTCGCGAAAGTGCAAGTTGATTTTTTCACGGTTCGTGATTTGTATGTGTTCGCGATACTCATGAGAAGGATCTTAAGCACCACAGCAAGCAAACAGTACGTCTAAATTTACCTCCAGCAAGCACAGCTATAGTACAGTAAAAGCGAGAAGCGCAGCACACAGTTTTATCGCACAGCAGTAATAAAAGCAAGCATTGCAGCACTTCTTGTACCTACAGCAACCAGCAGCAAGAAACTCCTATACTACATCTGCTGCATTTTGCATATATTACCAACACAGATAGCAGCTCCACTGTTACTGCTGCTGCTGCTGCAGTTGGGTGCTGCTTGCAAAAACTCATTTTATGCATTCCATACCAATATGTATGTGCCGCAGCATACAATACACCAGTATCCAGCAGCAGCAACAGCGGTAAAAACAATGGACAGCTGCAGCAGTCCCCGTTTTTCTTGTTTACGCGTTCAATGATATACATACAGCAGGAGTTATAGCTGTTTATAGTTATACTTGTCCAATATCGTACGTAGACCACCTACTTACAAAAATGCTATACCGACAAACTCATGGTACGTGCGTATACCCAATCTAAAAAACACTTACTGCATATAAAACACGATCTCGATATGATATGATACGTGTTGTCGTGTTTTGCCTGCTTTGATAACAAAATAAACGCCGTTCACTCAAGTTAACCCAAAACAAAAATAGAAACCAAAACACCAAGAAAAAATACCCGATATCGTGTCAGAACAGGCACTCGAAATTCGCAAAACAAAAAACAAGGAGAATGAAGCAAGAGGGTACGCGAGCCCATACTAGCGCCTGGCTAACAAGCACACGCGAGGCGCTGTCCGGTGCAAGCTCACAAAAAAAGGAGCGAGCAGCAACACTGTCATATTGGTGCTACTACTGCTGACGTTCCTGGTGTATCATATTTTGCCACGTAGATATGTACTAGGCATGCAGGTACGTACCAGAGTGTTACGTTCATGTCGCTATATCATTCTGGCCGGAAATGTGAAGAACGTTGTGATATGATATTACATATTTAACAGGTTCTTACATTTCCGAACTGTGTGGTACTTGAAACTATCCGAGGATCGCACGAAAGAGTGCGCTCGCTTCGTGCACTTACAGGCCTGCTTTGCACCAGCACGCGCGCCTCACGTCCTGTGTGTAAACGTATGATACTACACAGCAGCAAGCAGCAACAGCAGCAGTAGCAGCAGCGTAAGACTACGAGTACTGCTGCTGCTGTCGCTGCTGTATCACGACCTGGTACGTTCGAAGAGTATGCATGATACGTACCTGGTATACTTCAACACGTACGTTCTTGCACTTCGAAACGTTTAACCTACCAGTACAGCAGTGCGTACAGAAACGAGTGTTGCGCGGGGAGATAAAAACGTGTGCTCGACCAAGGGCGTAAAAAAAAAAGTGAAAACGACACCACACTCGTAGGAAGGTCAGAATAAAAAACAAACCGGATCGCTGTGATCACAGGACGAAATGAGCGAAAACCCTTTTGTTTTCGTTTTTTGTTCCCTTTTTTTAACTTGGTTTTAGAGACCCCCCCTATTTTTTTTCCGCTGGTGGGGGGGCGGGGCAATTAAAAAAAAAGTTGACGTATTGTTTTCTGGGATCACAACGGTCCGGTTCTTCCCTCCAGTATAGGGGGGGGGCGTAGTGGGGTATCTGGGATTCAGATCCGCGCATACCCTTGGCTCGACGTGTCGTCCGATCGATGGCCCTTGTGGCGGCGCGTGTGCTCTTGCTGCATGTGCTCTCTTCGAAATGTATGCAAGCCGAAGGGAGCGTGGTTGCTCGTTATCAATACGTATGTAGGGCTACAAGCTGTAGCGAAGGTGGTTTCCCGCGAACTACTGTAGTGCGTTTCAAAGCGCACAAAACTTTGAGTTGTAACCCCGCCTCAGAAACCTGGACCGGGTACCCGGCCCGGTTTTGAGGGATTCAGATTGGCCCGGACCGGGTACCCGGCGGGTCGGACGACCCGGGTGCCCGGTGTATCATACCGTATGTACCCCCCCCTCTTGCTTTTACCGGCCTGAAAGCGGAAAGGTACTCAAACGACGTGGTAAGGAGTTAGGTGGGAGAGCAAGACTTGATTTTGTCTCTTTACTGTACGATGAATCTTGACAAATAACAGAAGACAAGGGGGGTGGATATCTCTACTTTGTGGCAAAGTTAAAATAACGTAAGGTTAGACTGTTTTTTATTTCTGTAATGTTTGATACATGACACATGATACATGATACTGACCTGTGATACTGCTGTCATACCCTTGTTGCCTATTGCGCTCGTCATCAGCAAAATCCTACTTCGAGTACGATTGCTCGAATTTCATGCGACAAATCCCGTCACCGACAGATAGCAGAGGAGAACATAATGTATACCTGGTATGTATTTATGCTGGGGAAACATTGGCCCACACGCCCACACCATACGTATCGAAACAGATGAACAGACCTCGCTCCTCCCTCTCTCCTGTCTAAAAAATCAACTATCAAGCCCGCACGGGGAAACCATTGTGTTCGATCTATTTCCGCAACCCCTCCGTTTCTCCGATATCAGCAAGATCGAGGGGCTTCTGAATTATGTTCTGGGTTCTGAATTGATAACCAAGAAGCCAATAATTGAAAACATGCATTTATGCCAGCTACTCTGCTAGACATTGGGCAAGTGCTTCGTTTTGGAACAATTCAAACACCGAACCTCGGCCAATAACTCAGGCGATCAATGTAAGAGTATCGTGTGTGTTGTGTGTTGGGTATTCTCCGTGTGCCGTGAGCTGTGAGCGGTGAGCTGCGAGCATGTGCGCTCTGCGCTGTGCGCTGTGCGCAGCAACCTTTCAGGGGCTCCCTACGTTTTGAGGGGCTCCGTATATCGTAGAACCGGGTACCCGGGCACCCGGGGCACAGATACCCGCGGGTGGCAGACTTGAACCGGTCCGGTTCCGGTGCCGGCCGGGCCGGGTACCCGCCACCGGGTTCCCGGTTCTCGCCCAGCCTGGTTACAACCCTAACATAGCTCGTAAAGCGGGTTTCACTTGTTCTGCTCAGCTTGGCCGAGTGGGACGGGGTACCCCGTGAAACTGACTCCATGTTTTCGTCTTCGCGAACACGCCGCGCGGGAACCGGGACTAGGGCGAGAGCGAGACCTGAGGGGCGCGTGCCCCGCTCGATTGCCCGTCCGCCGACAGAAGTGGCGACGAGATCAGCCGTGAGGTCCAAAAGCGAAAACGCGACGCCTGGCAAAAACATCACAATTTTACTTTGTTATATTCCTATTACGACCGATACGATCTAGTCTAGACGATCTAGAGGTAGCAGTGATAGCCGGAGGGGAGATGCAAGTTCTGATTACCCTAACCCGCGCCTCCTAGGTTACCAATATAGACTACGAGGATCTTGCGCAACGTATCATAGCCAAAGGTGCCTACTTCAGGATCTAGGTGATCTACAACAGTGCTGTAAATCGGGATCTTTCCGATGTTGAGAAATAGTTTTATGCCAGTGACCGAGGTAGGAGTATACCAGGTACATATTGGATAACTGTTCCCTTATCAGTTACCAGGTATCAGGTACGTATTACGTGCTAATAAATAAGTTCGTCCATAATTTCCTCTAGCCTGGCCTTCAAACTCGTGCCTATGGGTTTTGCATTCCCATCACCTTACACATACTACCGAACGATGAACGTTGTTCTACTATACGTACACGAACCGTCTTGAAACCTGTTGACGGGATCACGATGTTGCATTTTATTCGGTGGCCAGAAGGCACAGGACGCAACTCTGGGGTTGGTAATTGTTTAAACCCTAACTACTCCGTAACGGGCCCGTTCCTACGGTAGGCACAGCCCCTGCCTGAGCATTCACAACGCTCTTCGCTTCAGGGGCTTCAAGCTAAGAGGAAATGTCCTAAATATAGTGATTTTCCGACAAAACCGAAACTAAGCAAGACGGACAACCCTGTGGCTTACTCGGTACGTATGTCACAAATAATATTGAAAAAATACAAGAGTGCCTGTACCCCGACGATATTGGGAAGCTACTCAATCTTGGAGCCCCCTCGTTCGATGATATGGTCTGCCAATCAAGTACTATTTTCACCGAAGAACACCCCCACTGTAGACAACGTGGTCGCGCCCGCGAGACAGCCCCGCGCTGCTTCCGGGTAAGAGCCGAAACACGTTTTAGTTATGTACAGCACGGTTGGCACCATGTTCCAATATAATTCTGCAATAGTGCGACAGACGAGTTCAGTCACCAAGCCGTTCGATGCAGACTGCGTTTCGTAGTTTGCTCTTGTCGTGCGGTCTGGACTCCAACAAGATCAACCGCGTATCTCACGCTTCAGGGGTGGGAGTGGTGGTAATGTCGAAGCGCGCTACGATTGAGTTATCGCGCTTTGTCTAAAACGTCGTCTGGGGGACGGGGGGGTCCTTTACCCAACATCATCAGATTTTCAATAGTGTGTGTTGCACTATATATGGTTTTCGTTGAATACTTCAGCCATGGAATTGTTCATCGGGGAGCACTAGATGTATGTCTCCCCAACTAATCGCTCTCGGAAACCAAATGGTGCACCTCTACCGTAGCATGCGTCCGACCTGCACGATGATTATAGCGCTGGGTACATATCCGAAACAGCCCCGGACGTCGAGGGAGAGGGTTATTTGCGAAGTTATATTTTTAGGAGCCGCACCACACACGCTCACATATTGGAAACGCTCAAAACTGCTGCACGAAACGGCCTACGTAGGGGCTTAAAAACAATGCACCTGTCGTTTAGGTTTCTTGTTCAAGTTATACTGTTTGCCAAAAACGGTTAAGCGTTAAACAATTAATACTATGACCCGACTGTGCACACTACCAGCCGACACTAATCCCGGCCGGTCACATGCGTATCAAGTAGAGCACCAGCCCACAGAAGACTGTACTGGTTGAAAACGCTTGATTGCCTCGCATTTGTGGAGAAGGCATCAGACATTGCTCCACACCGACAACACTATTGGTGCCTTGCTGTTTGTCCCCTTATTGTGACCTTGACAGGGCGCCGTAATGGGCGTAGATGTTGTCGACGAGGACACCTTTGACACCTTCCTAGGACCGAACAAGAAGGAGCGACACAACGCTTCGGTTGGAGACGGCGCCGACGTCAACGCCCCGCCCGAGGAAGAGCGCCCAGCCTGGGACAATACACTCGTTTGACATGGAAGCGCGTGTTGACAGCCACACCAGTACCAGGTACGATTTTGTTGATGTGTCATCGAGTTATCTGTGCGATCGTGTGGTTCGGGACTCGGGTCAAAGAAAGCGACCTGTTGACTTCTTCGAGACCCAGATGCACACCGAACTTCGCTGCACATAGAGGACTCGCTCCGCTAGATAATTCGCAAAGCGGGGCCTGTATTTCACTCAAGAACAGGCTGTGTAAAGAGCTTCCCGCGCGCAGGCAGGACGTGGACAACACAACTCCGTCCGTGTATTTCCGGGAAAATAACGGCACTACCGTTTCAAGAACACAATCGCCTCAACGTTAACCAAACACATGTTTCTGTGAAGTGTAGTACTTAAAATGGATATATGTAATCGAAACCATGATGCATGCTACGATAGAGGTACACCATAATTTTTCTGGACTTCTCACTTAAGGAGCGTCAAACCTCACCGAAACAATAGTTTTGGAGGAAAATAAAAGTGCTGCCGGATGAAAACTCTCATGACCGAAGTATCCTCTGAAACATTATTCGTCACAAACATGAAAGTCCGACGCATTTGGGTTAAGGAGCCCGATCGTTCAGAAAACGATCCAGTCAAACAGTGCTACCTTCACCGTAGCACGCGTCTCATAACACTCAAAAGCTCAAGAAAACACCAAATATGTTGAGATATACGTGAGGCGCTAAAATGCACCCTCTCTATATATACTGAAGCTTTGGAACGATGATGTTCATATTCCGGCGATTTCTATTGAAGACTTCCTCGACCGCAGACTGTGCGACAACCTCTTCCTGCGTAACGGTAACACAAGACAACGATTCGCGTACGGGCACCCTGTTACCACGTCCTGACTTGATCTGGAAACTACCTCGATATGTTGATTCCTTGCAAACGAGGCTAAGCAAGTTGAGTCGTACACGGGAAAGTACATTATCTGCAACCGATTATTTTGCACAGTGCCCAGCGAGCGGTTGACACCCGTCAGCGAAGTGCGCAATTGGAATAGGTTGGGTTACCGTGTGCTGTTTATATACGCCGGTGTCTTCACGACCCCACAGAGAGGACTCGAAACAACGAGTAGAATTTAGGGCAGCCTTTGGCGGCGCTGTGGGCCCATATGCTACACGGTTGTACGGGTTGCACATTATTTGAGCTCAACTCATTTATCTCTGGCGGAGTTTCCAAGACGATAAGCTCACGGGTTCTCTTTGTATCCGCCGTGACGTTTACAACTATGTCATTTAGGTCTAAAGCTTTTTGTGTCACGGTCCAAAGGTGTGTGCACCGGCCTTAGCTCTCACCTCTTCTCCCTCTTCTCACATCCGATTGTGGGGCGAGGTATAGAGCTCGTAACGCGAAAATCCTGAAACATATTAGGTCTTGTCCTTCCAATATGTACGTATGTACGTGTGTAGCACGTGTAAATTGAATAAACCGCACCCAGGGTACGCCTTTGACACAGTAGTGGTGTACGCGACGGGAGGTGTGGTGCCCATTGTATGAGCTCCTGCATGGAGAATCTTACTGCATCTCTCCTGAAGCCAAAAAACATTGAAACCATTTGTTAGGGCAACCTGTTCGACAATACTGTGCGCTAGTTCAACAAAACAAGCGTGTTTACTAATAGTGAGGATATCGTTTTAGCTAGCAACGTTTCGCTCGGGGGGGTCAATCAGTTCAAAAGTAAAGAGGCAAACAGGGCAACCCCCTTACCATGGGATGAGTCCAACATATCTTGACAGGCACGACTTGTTATGTACAAGATGGTGCACAAATACGCGAATGTCACGGCTCACCTGCATGAAATAGTTCATGAACCTTCGTACCCCCGGCTCAATACGTAGTAATCAGATTGGAACATACATCGAATCATGGAGAACTACGGCCAATCCAATGTACCAGGTAGATCCTCGGTTGGGGGTGCCGAACAGCCAGAAAACTGCGTGTCCCGGAGTACCTGCTTCTTGATATGGGCAGTGGTCTAATTCGCTATCTTTCTTCCCCTGTCCTGCTCCACAGGTAGCGCGAAACGAGCCGATCCTGCCGTGAATCGTTGGTTACATGGGACAAAGGTCCGATCTCCACTTTATCGTGAAGTTACATTTTTGCACAGAAGGGGTTGCTGACCCGTATTATGTGGCTGGTGTTAAAACCTGCATACTCTCCCACACCGCGCCTGAGTGGGATATGCACTCTACTATACTTTGTACGGTAGGCGTTACAGGTCATGGTTATCTGGATATGTATCTTTGTGCAATCGCGTCCCTTGGTTCGGAAGAAAAAAACCACATGCCCATTGGCTGCGGGTGCCGCCGACCAGAGGTCATTTTTACGTACCGACGAGGTCGCCTACTTGTTGAACAAGACTTGTGCGGAATCTTCTCTCGGGCGACGAGACTGGACAACGAGGGGGTGGGGGGGGGTGGGGTATTCGGTACGCAGGCAGGTCAGGGGAATCGTATGCACGGTTTGGGGGTAGACACTTATTTGCGCTGCCTCTTCTTCTTGAGGGTCAGACGCATGCTACGATAGAGGTGCACCATTTATTTTCTGAGCTCCTCACTGAAGGGCGTCATACCTCACCGAAAAAAAAGATTTTGGAGGAAAATAAAAGTGCTGCCGGATGAGAAATCTCATGACCGAAGTAAATTGTTCAACATATTTCGTTACAAGGATGAGATTCCGACGAATTTGGGTTAACGAGCCCGATCGTTCAGAAAAAAAGTACTACCTCTACCGTAGCACGCGTCGTCTTGCCTATTGGTTGGGGGGGTGAGGGATATCCGGCCTCATTAAATCTGCGTTTGTTTCCAGCGGTAAATACACATCATACCCAGGCTATATTCGTACGGCATGTACACGTCATACTGCCTATACATGTATACCTGGTGTCCAAGCACGTATATCTGTTACCACTTGTACGTTACGGTGTACCATCATATACCAGGTTCAAACCGGTCCGGAAAGGAACGACACTATTTGTGGATGAACGTAATTTGTAACGGAAACATACATCGCGTTTCCGTTCATGGCGCTGTGGTGTCGTATATACCATGTAGGAGTCAGACGCGCACGGGATAGGGCTCGCGTACAATTCGCGTTATACTGTCGCATTGTTCCCAGAATCGAACATGTCTTACGGCTGACCGGGCTTTTTAACTCAATACAGTTGGAATGCAATTCATTGCATATTAGGCTTTGTTTGTTCGCGATACTCGTACGTAGGCCTTGGGATTGCTCAATAGGGTTACACATTCAGCAACGTTCCAGGTTTAGTTTAGGGTGAGGTATTTCAGCTCCTCAAGGGAGCAGTCGCATGATACTTAGGTGGTAGCTCGACAGTAACACGACCGCCCATATTCGCGTGGTTTTAAAGATCGACGTCCGGCGTCGCAAGTCGAGTAAAAGACGGGCCCAAGCGGGGCAAAACAAGGCATTCATATTGCTATAGTAGGTATTCTTTCATTATGTACGCATAGTATATACGCCGCTTAGAAAAAGGGCGACGGTTATTTATCACGCAAGAGAGAGCTCTGGCGTGAAAGGGGGGAGGGGGGAAAATTGTTTATCTTGATAGTTTCTAGCGGGTGTGGGGATTTTCAAATGTGAAACATCCGGGGAGCATGGCTGTTGTGTGATTATCGCTTTTATATTGTGATTGAGTTTCGCGGATGACTTGGCTCGAAGCCAAGTATATCTGGGTCGATATTGAACCTGTCGTGGGAGGGGCTCCGAGACGATGGCACCACCCCTTTCCGCGTCGTTCTCCTTCAGACTGTAGATCGTTGTTCCTGCTGGGCAACACGTCAAGCTTCGGTAAAAGCAGGAAACCTAGCAGCAGCTGGTGACGCAGTTTTCACTCTGTAGATCAGGATTGCCGTATGAGGGGCAGGTGTTGGGTTACGGGAGCACTGCATACCCGCGATGTTTCTTCGTTGGTTTGTTCAGTACATCTATGTGTTTTACTCGCTTGCGTGTTGATCGCCTCTTGATTTCAAGGGCGTTTAGGTGATGAGTGTTTTCAACCTACATCGAGGGGGGTAATTAGAAGGGGGGATACGCAAGAAAAGCACACCTGATGTTTAGAATCCTCTGGCACATATCGGTGCCCCGTACTACGTTAAGGGTCACTTTATGGCTCACATGTTTGGTCCACCGGTGGCAGAGGCGGCAAGGGGGGGGTTCCTTAGCCTATTTAACGAAGAAGCTATCCCGAAACACCCTGTGGATGTGTTTTGTGTTCGAGAAAAAATCTGCTGTAGGGCTTGCACCTGAGAGCCACAATCATGCCTCTCTTTGTCGGAGATCCTCCGCGGAGAATCTCCAACAAGTATGGTCGGATCCAATGTAGGTTTTTAGAATTTTCCGTCAGATACCTTTGGCCGTGGGATAGTGTCTTGGCCTTATATCGCCTTCATGTGTTTTATCGAAAGCCGGTCGCTGAAGCTCCTCAAGCCAGGAAGCTCAGGAACGTTTCACGTGCCCCTATCGTATTGCGCACGGATCGCTTCACCGTTTGATACGTTAGTTGCTGATATATCCAGGGCATGGGGTTGTGGAAAAGGCTTGGGGTAGCCTACGTCTCGATGGTGGTTGTTGCGATAAAACCTTGTGCTCCGCAAGTTTGGAGCTTCAGGCATTGCTGAGACAATCGCTAACCCATAGGATGTGCCCGCTATATATCGATTGTTGTTACCAACGAGGGCGGTATGCCTGGCTATGCTTTTATGGACCACCAGAAAGTGTTTAGCGAGAAGGTCGGTGACTCCATGGTGCTTGCTATTTGAGGTACACATGTACTATTAGGGGTATTGGTTTTTTAACTCGCTTTTTTATACGAAGTCAATGAATCGCAAGAAAGGTGTACGCCCTCTTCAATTTACATCCGCTTTGGACGTGTACCCTTGTTTTTTGGCACGATCTGGTACCAATTACTACGTCTAGTCTAAACTAGGATGCCATTATTTGTGGTACGAGCAGGATACATATTTTTCTGACATCCCGTGTATATGGCGTGTGTACATGGCGTGTTTTCCAGACGGGAAACGTTAGCTATACGTTATCATTGTTTCGTTCAGCCTTTGTCTCGGGCAGTTTTATTCGACATATAGTGCCACGTTATTTTGGGTGCAGGTACTACTGTAGTGCGTAGCTTGTACTCGCATTCTTGCTTGAGGCGTACGATGATCTTCAGATCTCGTGTGTATCGCACTTACTGCCGTTTAGCACTGGTATATATATATTGTTCATGAGGTATTCGTTCGGACAAAAGTTGTTTGAAGCCTGTCATGTTACTACGGACTACTCTAGGTGTTTGGGATTAACTTGATGCCGAAACTACAAGAAATGCAACAATGTCACAGTACTTCGAAGGGGTGCGCCAGGTTTGTTATTGATCAAGTTTGGACACTAACATCAACGCTCAACATGTGTTGGTGCGGAGAACGTAGCTTGGTTTGTGGTTTCGGGCGCACGTTCGGTATTGCCGACCCTTACACCCTACATGCTTGGACGGACAGGAATTACATCTATAGTTTCATTGTTCAGGGGGTATGTCGCGAGAGCCGCGCCACGATTCGGGTTCAATTTTGGCGCCCTAACGTTTTCCTAGCAATGTTTCAGCGGTAGCGACCTACTGAGAGAGTGGTAAGAGGCGCCCAGTGGTCGGCGAGCCGCCTGCGAACCTCTGTTGATTGGGTGTGCAGCCTCAACCGGTACCGGTGTAGTTGCAAAACAAAGCGGAATTACCTCGTCGAATGTCCACACCAGGAAGGATTCGGAATGTGCTGTGCCCACCCGAACCAAGTCGAAGAGGATTATTATTCCTAGCTAGCAAGAAGGGGCCACAGACGAACTCTGCCATGTTGGCAGCAGCGAGAGGGTGGCTCTCGGCCATCTGATGAATGGGCGAAAGAAGAAAGATGCCTAAGGGAAATGAAACAACTAAGACCTGATACAATACAGGCATTTAAAAACGTGCATTAGGTACATGTATACAAAACACGTGGACGTATAACGGAATGTCGTTGCGGGAGGCTGTGCATACTTGCAATGTTCCAATCGGCCGATGGTGTGGCTGTTTCTTACTCTGAACTGCAATAAGCCAGAAACAACATCGGCTCCATGCCTCCATCAACCAATAAGATGCCTGCTATGTACTATGAACTGCAATTATGCCAGAGGCAATACCTCACCCCTCCAAGATCGGCTCGGTAGTCGGCTCGGGGTTGTCGGAAACTCAGAGCTACGGGCACGGCTCGGCGTCACGGCACACGAAGCGAAACGGAAAATTGCTCAGCGCCGTCAAACATGAATATTTTTCACCAAACCAAGTTGCATGATGATCGTATAGCCTATCACCACGATTCTCGGTGATCACGTTGTGAATATCTTGTCTATAATCTTATTTTCATAGCCTTCGGGAAATCAATGTATTGAAAATGGGACATTTGGAATCCCGTAGGAAAGCTGCCTTCGAAGGTGAATACTAAACAAAAACGACACCAAAAAACAAAAGACGCAAACGCGAATTTTTATTTTTTACTGAGGGCACCGTTGGACACAAACGGCGTGTGATTTGTTGCCTTCGTTCTTTCAGCAAAGGTATTGGCAGACTTAAAAATCACAAGTCTAACTGTTATGCGGACCCCTGTACATATGTATATGCTACGTTATTTTCGTGTATAATGAAAGATAATCCTAGGGTAGGTTCCTTCGTTGTTTCAGAAACTAAAAGCACGAATACACGGTATTGTGAAGTTATAATTACTGAATGAGTTTGCATCCAGCCAAACTGGCCGAGTGCACTCAACTGTACAATATGCCGTTACAGTACTCACACGCCTTGTGCGTTCGACGAAAAAATAAACGAAAGGCCGCCGCATTCCAAACACGCAGCAAGGCGGCCAAAACCACCAACGCTCGGCGACGGCGACGAAATCAGAATGAATTGGCCCGACCTCAAAGTTCATCGACGACGCTCATCTTCCTACTCAACCCCGACACAAACACTTCACGCTTGCAATTGGTTAACTCATGCAATTTCAAGCTGCCTTGCCCAAAAACGTCGTGCAAGCAATATCCCTATCGTTCTGGCAGCAATTATATTGGATGAAAAACCGTTGCCGTTGTCCGCCACTTGCATCGCATATCACAAACATGAAATCCACGCGCGTCCTCCTGAACTAGCTACCCGCTACGTACGTAGCTATATCAGGCAGGCTGGCATCTGCACCCCCCCAATATTCCCAGCTGGGGCCCCTCCATCCTCCCCGCTTGACGCCCCTATACCATTCCCCGCTGCGGCCCCTTCGCCCTCCCCGTGGCACGTCGGCTCCGGCAACACGTGGTCTGCCAACACTCACTCGACGCCTTTCCTCCCCCGGGTCTTCGTCATCGGACTCTTCCTCGGGTACAAAGTCCAACACGGTGACATTGTCCAGCATCGTCTGGTCCCTGGAGCGTACAGGTTGTCGACAACAGCAAGAGTAGGTTGTGCGCAAGTCGAATATGTTACACCAAGGCAGATTCGGCACAAGGCACGAGTTGAACAACTGAAGAGGGGCTGCTGAATCTGAATACCATGATCAGCAGGGTGTGGCACCGCTGCTGTGCACAACACAACATGGCATAACGCCAACACGACAAGGCCAATAATAGGATAGTCGACCCGAGGTCGTTCGTGCACAAACTATTATCGACATCTAAATACATCCACATTGTGATCAGCAGCACAACACAACGACACAAGACACATCCCGCGGTACGGCTGCAGCAGAATTTTCTGAGCTCCTCACATGAGGAGCTCAATATCTCACCCGAACCATAACCTCGGAAACATTCGCTCGCGCAACCCGACCAAACCGTCCAATGCGGTAGTCCAAAAACAAATATACCAGTAAACTATTTATAGTATCCGGTGGTTACTCACGTGAGGAGCACAACCGGTCAGAAAATTTGCAGCCTGAAAGTGGTACCCCTACCGTGGGATTGCTCACAAAGCAGATGGTAGTGGACGGGTTGTCGAGATAGGGAACAACATCAACACTTTCGCCAAACTTTAGTTGAAACCCAAAACTACTAAAGGGCACCTACCCAACAACAGATATTATTGATACTCTAGGAAAAATCAGGGAGGCACGTTCTCGGTATTCGCAACACAAAGGTAACTGGTGTGGGCGGAGACATAAATGGGAGAAGCGTTCCCTGTAACAAAAATACGTTGCACATTGCCGGGTGCGAAACACAAAACAAATAACAAATAACAGATGTTCGGTGGTTCAACAGCAGCAGCGAGCAACAGGTATCGTGAATGTTTTTTTCCCTATTCTTTGAATTTGTTGTTTTGGCACGACACGTAATCATAGGTCAAGGATTGCATTGCTATCATCCAAGGTATTCATCCGAACAATAGGGAATGGGTGTTTATTTTCTCGAGCAATATGGTTGTGAATTGTGCACAATAGTTACCCGACGTGTGTGTATTGTTGGGAGAAATACGTGCCGATCAAGCCACGCTAACCTTCGAACCTTTTGCAGTAGGTGGGGCTAGAAATCTCTAACCCTTCCTCTGTTGTTTTGACCCAACATGTAAGAAATAAGACAAGGTGTACATAGCCATCATCCAAGCTAAGATATTCATTCGAAGACTAAGATATGGGGCATTTATTGCCTTGAGCAGTATGGTTGTGAACAATAGTTACGCGAGGAGAATGTTTTGTCAGAAGCAAAAATAGGTGTCGATCAATGCCCTCTTGCGAACCTATCAGATGGAGCAAGAGGTACCACCCATGCCTACTCTTCTGTTGTTTTCATGAAACACGAAAACAATAGGTCACGGTGTACATTTCTATCACCGCAAGGTATTAGTTCAAACAATAGGGTGCAGGATATGTGTTGGGTTGAGCAATAGCGCCAAACCAAACTTAAATGTATACCGTATGTTGTTGCACGCAATAGCTGTCAATGGATACCCGTACAAACACATTAAACTAAGCTACAGGTGTCGATGGACACGCTTGCAAATCTAATAGACTGAGATAGGTATTACTCGATCACCTTGACGCCATATTCAATACCAGATATAGCAATAGATATTGGTCGACCCCATAGCAAACCAGCTACACAGAGCAATAGGTATTGATCGATATCCACGCAAACCAATTATATTCAGCAATACGTGCCGACCAATACCATTGCACACCTATCGCTTGCAATAATAGGTATAGATCGGTATGAATAGACACCTATCGCTTGCAACAATAGGAATCGATCGGTGTCAATAGACACCTATCGCTTGCAACAATAGGCATCGGCCATTCTGGTGGTGAAGGTATTGTTCGATCGATAGCCTACTGGGGAAAACCTGCAAACTTTGTTGGTGCCCAAAATACCTATCGATAGGCACGTTTATATATCTATCGGTCGCACAATAGCCTATTGTGACCACCGCCCTGACCCTATTAATGCTTTCAATACCTATCCATATGACGAGAAACCAACCGAGTGTGGCCCGCAACGGCTATCGATACTCATATGTTTCAAACGATTAGATGTTCGATTGCTTATTCAATAGGGTATTATCCAGTGTATAATATGAGGCTTATGAACTACACACACACGGACACACGCACTCACGGCTCTGTTGTGAAGACCATCGACCTGGATCTTGCCGGGACACAACAACGACGGACAGCGCCGGATCCGACTGAGTTCCGCTATGCTGAATGAACATGCAGCGTGGACATTGAGGCTCTTCACGAACTGCAGTTGGTGGTATCCGTACGGGTTGTCTTTGAACACTTAGTTTTCCAGCACAGCATCCTTCTCCTCCAATGCTTGTTGTTTCCTGTTTTTGTTCAACAGTGCAGCACATACGACAAAGCGCTCTCTTCTCGATCACCGTGCCAACTGAGCGGGCAATCATGGGCAAGGTGATCCAAGCACTGCTGTCCAAGGTACACGACAATGACAAGACAAATCACAGCATCGGGGTGGAGATAACGTATTCTAAAACAGAGTCAATAATGTTTGGCTGAAACCCAGTTGTTTTTCACATGTAGTACCTCCTGTATTGATAGTCTACTCTACGGTACTTCTGTACTACTTGTACAGAGATAGCGTAGTATATCGCACGTCGAACGTGACCACAATCCGCATCACACCGTGCGCGTGGACACAACACACTAATCACGCAACACCCAAGAACACCACGTCAGCAGGAAACTCACCGGTTGTTGCTATCAGCTGCATCAGCTCTCTGGACGCTACCCGCGTCCGACAACTACGGCGTAGCCCCTGTGGTGGAATTGGAATGAATGCTGGGTGTGTTTCTTTGGGATCGACTCTCGTGGCTTGCCAGGAAAGCCAATTTTTGTTCCTCGATCTTGCCATCATGAACTCGACGCCCGGCGGCTTGAACTCGAGCCTCCCGGCGTAGTAAGATGTGATGCAGTGTATTTTGCGCATGTTATCGATCGTGGCGATCGTATAGCCCGCCCGGAGCTTGGAAGATGCGCACGAGCTCTTGCACGGCCACTGGATCGTTGTCCTAAAAACACATGCCAGCCGCCTGTGAATGGAGGCCAGGTAGGGATGTTCCCTGCTGCTGATGCTGCTGCGGTCCGTCGCCACAATCCATGAAGGACGATATGTGGACCTATCTTCTTGAAGGTGGCGCTGGTGGCGGTGCTGCTCACCCGCTGCTTTCGGCGAACACATCCTCGACATTACTACAGCCATCGCGCAGTAATGTGTGCTCCTCGTGGTGTGTAGTGTCAGAGGGGTCTCTCACCATGCCTTCCGTCTCTCTGTCGTCCAACGATCGCTTATAACTAAGCATTTCACTTTTCTCAACTCTACGAATATTAACTGCATAGGTACCAATTATTATTTCACTTACCTACATGGCTTAATGTACTACAGTACGCGAGAGCACTTAATAGTTCCTCTTTAACTGAGCCTCGCGTCTTATTTTCTCTCTTATTTCATCAGAAATTCCTAAATACAATGTCTTACTGAGAGTTGAGGCGCAAAACTCATAATCTTCAAAACAAACTCCTTTTGTGCAAAGACGTTCAATCTTTAGCGGTTTTGTCAGGATTTCGTTTTTCACATGTCATCCATCAATCAAAATACACAAGATATTAATTAGAAACACGATGATGCTCTTCAGGACTGCAGGCATCAAACATTATCTTCGCCATCTTCACCAAGTCTGCCTAAGCTATACTCGTACTTAAGGGTTAAAGCTACTCAATCGACATGATCTATGTTACGCACGTTGGGTGTCAATGCTCTGCCCCTGCTACTGGCTGCCGGTTTTTATCCGCCTGCTTCAGAATCCCCGAGCTGACCGTTCCCGCCCCCTCCGACCGTATACCCCATCTCCTCTCCATCGTTACGCTCTCCTACAAGACACGCACCCACCGCCGCGCATGTTTCCGTTCTGTATGCACCTAAGGGTATATTCATGCTCCGCACACCTTGGTCCACTTAAAGAGTCACACAGTAGTCGTACACGTTGTTCGTGCGCTCCTGACTCTTCCAAGTAATCGGGCCACCAAAGCACCCCATGCTTAGTCTCACTAACACACAACGTTTCACTAAAGAATTGTTGACACCCCGGACAGATCAGCTCACCGTAGCTCGAGCTAGCTCTTTAAAGAGTTAACTCACCGGTGAGCTACGTGAGCTACATGAGCTACACATGTTTTATTTCGCTTGAGCTATAGGCTATAGCTCATCTGCACATGTTTTCAAGGTTTGAGGTATACCTGGTATGAGGTAGCTCATCTGCACACTTGTGTCCGGAGAGAGCTATATGATCTGCCTGAGCTAGCTCATTTGTCCCAAGAAGAGCTATAAGGGCTACATGAGCTACGCATGTTTTCAAAGCTTAGAGCTTTAATCGGTAGCTCATCTACACATGTTTCGAAGGCTTCATTGAGCTATAATCGATAGCTCATCTGCGTATGGTTTCAAAGCTTGAGCTATAATCGGCAGCTCATCTGCACATGTTTTGGAGGCTTGAGCTATAGGCGGTAGCTCATCTGCACATGTTTTGGAGGGTTGAGCTATAGGCGGTAGCTCATCTGCACATGCTTTGGAGGCTTGAGCTGTAGGGGACAGATGACCAAGCTCACGAGATGTCATTATATATGACAAATCTGGATCAAAGCTCGCGTGCGCGCGGACTTCCAAAACCGAGACCTTTTGGAATATACCCAGGGTGTGATATAAGTCTCGTCCGGGATGTGGTGAAAGCCTCGTCTTGACCAAGACGATATTTTAATTTCCGTACCAAATATTTATTGATAACAAAAGGTCTTGGCTGGAAATCTCTCGACCAAGACGATACTTGGGGTATATTGGCTTTGCCTAGTATGTTTATTGGGTATTTAGGTCGTGATCTTTTTATAGGGCTGGGTACTGATTTTTGGGGAAATGCATTATTTTGTATGCCTAGTAATTTGAGTATTATAGATGCAGAGTTTATGTCAACGGACAGCAACGGATGAAAAAAAATTACCCCTTTGTTGCAGTGTTATTGGTGGGTTGGCTTCATGTATTTTATATAAGAAGTATAATTCTAATTTTTTTTTAGTTAAGACATCTTTTATAGGACGGATATTTTATGCATTTTTAAACCGTAAATGGTTATTTGATAAGGTTTATAATGAAATTATAACTCACAATTTACCGTTGTATTTACTTGATTTCAGCATTTGTGTGAGTTTCAAAACTATAGTACGAAAATAACATCGAAAATAAGGTTGACCAGAATGAACAAAAATAAGTACGACTTACTTGATTTTAGAATGGGACGAAACAACGTGAGTTAAGAAACCAAAAGCTGAACATTTTCTGCACAAGGTGGAATAAATGGATTTTATAATTTTATTAAAAGTGGAGTAACTGTAGGCCAAAGTGAGGGTGTTATACGTATGCATGTGCGCCGGGAAAGAGCTACATTGAGCTGCGTACAGAGCTATGATCATATTTTTCTGTGGGTGAGCTATCGGCGATAGCTCATCTGGACATGTTTTCCCGGCTCGAGCTATCGGCGGTATATGTTTGGAAGGCTTGAGCTGTAGGCGATAGTTCATGTACACATATATGTTTTGGAGTCTTGAGCTATCATAATCGGTAGCTCATCTGCGCATGTTTTCAAAGCTTGAGCAATAATCGGTAGCTCATCTGCACATGTTTTAGAGGCTTGAGCTAATACGTCGTATAGGCGGTAGCTCATCTGCACATGTTTTCAAAATTTGAGCTATAGAGGATAGCTCATCTACACAGTTTTGCATAAGGTGAGCTAGATGATCTGCCTGAGCTCGCTCATCCGTGCCAAAATGAGCTATATGAGCTACATCAGCTACACATGTTTTCGCAGGCTTGAGCTATAATCGGTAGCTCATCTGCACATGTTTTCAAAGCTTGAGCAATACACGAAAAAGGAGCTAGCTCATGAGCTGCCCGGTGTGTGCAATCTTTCATGACAGTTATCACCAACTGACAATATAGCAACAACCTGCGACTCACACTTGTGGTGTTTTTAATAATAGTATCCCTGCCCAGTACACATACATGACACCCATACACCGATGCACTTACCCAGGTTGCGCCGACGCACACAGCACAACACAAAATTTCGTTGGTGGGTTGTGGGTTGTGTTGGCGATGGTCGGACAACCAGCTAAGGGACAAACCAATCCACCCAGTACCGCTCTCACCTGCTCACATGGTGGTGATGTGTTTCGCGTTTACTTGGTTTTGGTGTATTGTGTGGTTGGCTATTTTTGTAGCACTTGCTTGTTGTGTTGTGGTTGACTATATTCATTTGCACTTGTGTTGATTCATTGTTACACCTACCCAGTATACATACTTGATGCTCTCTACTAGTTAATTTGTTGTTTCCGACCAGCTTGTGCACCACTACCACCGACACTCCACCAATCCACTGACCGACTAGACAACGTATTGGAGCTGACGCGTATCGCGTGATAAAACATGTTGGTGGGTGGTGTTGATGATGGTGTGACAACAAGCCCAAGGACCAACCGACCCACTGAGTAACTGTCTCACCCCGAACTAGAAGTGGGCACTGGGAGGCGTGAACCGGGTAACGATGCGGTATTATCTAAACAAAAAACCGGATAAATCTGTTTTTTTCAGGCGGTTTTAACCGGTTTTTGAAAAACCGGTTAAAACCGGATGTTAACGTGAAACGCCTTCAAATCATTGAACAGGACGGGATGTTTGAGTGAAACACGTGCTGTGTATATGCGAATTCCGAGCCACAACCACAGCGCACGGTGTAACGTGATTTTAAGGTAGAAAACATTGTTGTTAAGAAGACAGTGCCGGTGCAAAGGTGCAAATACCAACCGGTTACTATCAATAGGGCTTTTCTTCGCGATTACTTGCTTCCTGTCTTCTTTCCTATGCCTTGCAGACCAGCGTACTCGGAGGGCTTTCCTGCGCGCGGTCTAACTACACTAAAATCAAGTTAAAGTATCGACACTGATTTCAAGCTAAACAATATACACTAATTTCAAGATATTTTACTTCCACACAAAGAATATCTGGTATGGGAAAATATTTTTGAGCCCTAAGAAACTGAGGTTTTAGGCCGACGATACACAATTTACTCAGCGGCGGCCTAAACCACCTGTAGACTCGTCAGGATACCCCCCGTTGTTTTCCGAGAGGTTTCTGGCATACTTTTCCGTTTCTCCACTGTCGTACGCGTAGTTTCATTGCTCGTCCATCTTGCTTTTTCTGACGACCATGATGATTTTTAGCCAAAAAGAATCAAAGATCCATTGTTTTTGGCCCTAGTTTGGACCAAAAGTACTTAGTTCTGAAAACTGATTACTTGCTCCAAAAATCAAACTGGGACCAAGGAAAAACGGAGAAGTGCTCTTAGAAATAGGGATGTATCACGTGATGTGATTAGTTTTTGTTTATTGTTGATTACAAATCAACTAGTCATGATGAATTGATTATTGAACATAATCATGATTAGTGTGGTGATACAGGGTTTTGTCTAGCTTTTAGTATACATAATTCAGTTTCATTGGAGTTTAGTATGAGATCGAGGGTTTCAATGTAAGCCAGTAGAATGTCTATCAAGGGGAAGAATGCGGAGAATTGTAAAGGAACGGTGTTTTGAAGGGCAGTTGAGTACGTATTATCGGAGAATCGTAGGAGATGAGCTGCTGAAGGACAGTTGAGTACGTTCTACGAGGAGATGAGAGATTACAGAAGCGTATTACAGGTCAGTTGAGAGTGTTTGAAATCAGTTGAGAGAATAAGCACAGTGACGAACAAATCATCAGCAGACAGTAAGATGATCAACGGAAGCAGAGGAAAGAGTTGAAGATAGGGTACCTGGAGAGATGATTGCTTATTAGTATAGGATGTCTTGAAATTAGTCTTGAGAGATAAGCAAAGCTCCCGTTGGGAAGAACGGCACGCAAGTCTCTGACCACGTGGGTCTAGGAAGAGTGGAATAGGAGCAGTTGGAGACAGCTAGACGAGCGAGGGTGCCCCGCCCCACCCCCTCTCGTTCAGTACTCGTTTTCCCAGCCTTCATCTGCAACCTGAGAAGATAATAAAAGACTTCAAACTATCCTTGAATCGAGCTACTGTTGTATTGATACGTCGAACCAATCAGCACATAGCATCTGCTGCTGCTGTGTGAGTGAAGAGAGAGAGCTACAACCCGCTTTCACAAGACTGGCGTCTGTCGGCATTCGTATCCTTCTCAGCTCTAACGGATCAGCGATATGTCTTCGTCTTCGTCGAACGCAGGTGAGAAGTACACGGTTGTGGGTAAACGGGAGGTGGCACCGGTCGCCTCCGGAGGCTCAAAACCTCGTACTCGGTCGAGTACGCGTGGGGAGCGCTTTGTACGCAGTCCTACCGGCTCGACGTTGGGCGATCACTTCCCTGTGCCTGACGAGGCAGGTAGTGATTCGGGAGCTGGTAAGGTGCTCCCGAAGGACGGGAGAGTGGCGAAGAGTGGTCGTCGCTCTGGTAGCAAAGCGGGGCGTGTTGGCTCGCCCAGTGAGCGTCGTGTTGAGCTCATACAAGTGGCGTCTGACCGTGATATTCCGTCTCCCCCGCCCTTGTTCTTGCCGCCGGCCACGTCCAATTTTCTTGATCGCCGCTCGTATTTGAGAGCCGCCAAGCAGCTGGCCCAGCCGGAGCCAAGCGAGGTTCAGCCCACAGAGATGGTCGTGGCGGAACAGCCTGCCTCTGAGGAGGAGGAGGAATGTGTGGAGGACGTGGTAATGGGCCTTGTTGGCAAACCTCAGAAGGAGGAGGAGGGGAAGGGTTTGGCCGCTGCCTCTCCGAAGGGTGGAAAAGGGAGGGGAGCTGCTTCGGCCGCTCCCCAACAAGAGGAAGGAAAGGGCCCGGCACCCGAAAAGGATGAAGAAAAGCCGGTGAGTTCGCGTGTTGAAACAGACAGGGTGTCGTCTGATGAGGCGGTAGCGGCATTGCGTTCTCTTTTAGAAGGGATGACTTTCGAGGACCAATGTCGTGCGATGGGGATACGCCCGAAGAACGCTACCCGGGGTGCCACTGCGGCTGGCCCAGGTGGAGCGATAGTACCGATGGGTGGTCAGACTACACAAAAGGGTACTCGGGAAGGAAAGTCGGTTTCCTCGCGTGAGAGAAAAATTAGGTTTTCTCGGTTTCCTCGCGAAGAAGAGTTGAGTCTGGCGCGTAGGACCGAAATGTCCGTTGCGAGGGACGCGATGTATGCTCGCGCCTTGCAAAAAGAGGAGGATGATGCCTTGGATCGACTGGCAGCAGTAATGGCTGCGGACGAGAAACTCGCGATCGAATTATCGGAGTCAGACTCTCAGATTGCTTCAAGCGAGAGTTCAACGGGCTCATCCGACGACCTTTCCCTCGATGTTCCCTCCTGCACTCCTGTTTTCGCCTCGCGTGCTCCTGTGTTCGCCTCGAAAAATCGCTTTGACGTTTTTTTGGGAGAGCAAGGAGACGAAAAGAAGAACGTACAAAGGTGCATCTTCCCGGAGGGGGAACGAGCGAAGAAGCTGGCGAAGAACGTCTCCCAGTTGGTGGACAGTGTGGCGTCATCGAAGAAGCTTGCTCGGCAACATAGCGTGAAAGCCAAGGCACAGCTGCGCCAGGAAGAGGCGGAGGCCTCGCAGAGGGCCGCCGTGGACGACGCTCTGCAGAAGGCAGAGAGGGCCAGTGCCGAATTTGCCGCTCGCGTCCAGGCCCGGCAACAGTCTGAGGAGGCGGAGGCCACGCAGGATGCCGACCTCAAGCTGAGGATGGCCAAAGCGGTCACAGAGCGTGAGGAGGAGCTGCAGAAAAAGAGGGCAGCGCTGCTGGAGGCGCAGAAGAAGGACCGGGGTGACCGGGAAACCCGCCGTCTGGCAAAAATAAAGGATGGGGCCGGCTTAGTAGAACGGCCGTGGCAGTACACCCCCACTTTCCGAGCCGATGAAGAGGAGATCGTGCGCCAACGATCGACCAAATCCTCAGCAGAACATTTGGCCAACTTCTTGGCCGACAATGGTGCTTCTGCTGCCGCCGCACCTTCTCCTTCTGCTGCTGCCACTGCTGCTGTTGCTTCTGCTGCCGCCGCACCTTCTCCGTCTGCTGTTGCTACTGCTGCTGTTACTTCCGCTACCGCCGCACCTTCTCCTTCTGCTGTTGCGACTGCTACTGCTGCTTCTGCTGCTGCTGCGCCTCCCTCTACTGCTGCTGGGCCTACTACTGCTGCCATCGCTGCGTCTGCTACCGCTGCGTCGACTACGGCTGGTTCTGCCGCGGTACCGTCTGATACAAATGCTGTTACTTCTTCGGCGGCGGAACCAGCTGGCGCCGCTGCTAACGCCCCTGTTGGAGCAAATGGGAGTGACATGCAGATGATGCGCCGACTGGGGGCGATAGTGACGGAAACGCGGGCGGCTTTCCCGGAGCTGAGTTTCGCTGAATGCCAGAGCCTAGCAGACAGTACTCTCAAGGCGCAGTTGGTGGCGGCTGGACTGGCTCAAACCGCAGCTCCTGCTCCTGCTCCCGTCCCGGCCAGGATGGAGGTTTCTCAGGAGGAGAGGCAAGGAACGAATCAACCAGGGTGGAACGGGGGGTGGGCTCCGAGACCAGTCGTACCAGGAAAACCAACACCCTCGATACCAACAAGGAGGAAACCGCTTCCCCGACCAGGGATATCGTGGTGGTGGTGGACGAGGAGGAGGAGGTGGAAAAAGGTATGATTCTTTGGGGAATGAAATAGTAGTGCAGAGCGATGAGGAGGTTTTGTGGGTTGATGTACCGAGTACAGTTGGCTCGTCGTTAGTTCCAGTCCCGGCTGTAGCTCCCAACCTTGTTACTGCGCTTACCAATTGTCTCGCTGCACCTGCTGCTGTTCCTGCTCCAGTAGCTGCTCCTGTTGCTGCTTTGCCTCCTGTTGTAGCTGCGGTACGTGAACCCATCGTAGCACCTGTCGCACATCCAACCATAAATACTGATGGAGATATGCCGAGCCCCCGACGTAAGGCAAGGATTAGGAGATACTATGCAAACTTTGATACGAAGGTATTGATGGCCATTCCCTGGATTCCTTTTTCGCATGATCACAGTGTGACTGATTTGGTGCACTTTACCACGGCAATGGATGATGCCGTGACTAGTTTGAGGGTCGCGTGCGAGGACACACATCCTATATGGTGGACCCCTGGTTGGGAGATGTGTCTTCTGAGACATGTCTTGCGCTCCGTTCGTATAAATGTGCCTAGGTATCGAAAGTACGCTCCTTAGTAACGGAAGCTTTCAAACAGGGAGTAAAGCTGCAACAAGACGGACGAAGTGGCCCGGAAGTAATGCAGTTTATTATTCGTTCTTTGTGTCGTGGTCTGAGTAAGGCTACCCCTGCTGCAGTGATGCAGGCGCTGCAGAATTTGGTTATGCCGGTGGGCACGCCATTTAGTGTGTATGTCACGGAGTTGAGGCTCTTGCTTGCTAACGTGCGTAGTGTGGGGCACGTTGCTCCTGAGGATGGTACTCTTCAGATTGCAATCAATACTGGGGTGGATGATCAGTTTGCGGGGTTGAGTGCTCAAATTTGTGCAGGTCGAAACATGCGTGCGTTGCCTTTCGATACTGTAGACGAGTTAATGGGAGCACTGGATGATTTATCGTTGAATCAGACACGGGCGACTATGTCTGTGAGGTTGACTGGTGGGGCGGCTACCTGGTCTAAAACCTATAATCAAGCGTCCCGTAGTATGGAATTTGGGGGTGTTATGCCGGTAGAGGTGGATCCTTTCGAGGATGAAGAGGAAGAGATGGGCCACGTGCATGCAGTCATGCAGGAGCGTGGGGGTTTTGGGAAAAATAATCGAGAACCACCTTTTTATGTTCAATTTGACTCCAGGGAAGAGCGTGATGCTGCTCGCCGATCATTCGGCAACCGATGTTTAAATTGTGCCCAAGAAAACCATTTCGCCCGTGAACGTCAAGAAAAATTCCTCAACCGTTCCAATTTAATTCATCCTGCTGTGGGTCAAGGCACACCCCAAGAGGCCGAATCTCGTTGGCGCCGATGGCAACAAAGACTGTGCCAATGGGCAGATAATCGTGCACGCAGAAATAGACAAGGCCCTTGAAATTGCAGCGGTGAGTTGGCCACCTTTCAGGTAGCATTGTGGTCGTCGTCCCTCTCTTCACCCCCCTGGTCAGGTGGAAAGAATGCGTCCCGTGGGGGAGGACCCACGGAAAAGGTTGGAAGTTCGGTCGGATCTGTTTGGCACGGGACAGGTCAGGACCAAGAGGCCGGACGCAATCTGCCTAAGAACGGTGAGAGGGGTGGTGTGAATAATAGTCGCCTTCCATGTCGTGATGGAAGTAATTATCCCGGAGCACCGTTGAGCGCTAAGGTAGAGTCGCCCTCTTTTACACGTCTTGTTGTTAGTGGTCGAGCAACGAGATCTGGCCGTCCGAACCGTAGTGATAGTCGGAATAGGCCCCCGATAAAAACGAAAGTTCGAAGCGACGAAGTTAAGTCGAGTGTAGCAGCTAATGGTTATACTGGAAGAACCCAGTCACTATCAGTTGCTGTAGGGGAGAGATGTGCGCCCCCTTCGGCTGATCAACCGAAGTTTGAAATTTCCCATGGACAGGTTGCGAGCACCCGAGGAAATTTAGGAAGGGGAAAAAAAATACGTGACCGAGTTTGGTGCTACCCTGGCAAAGGTACACCCAGTACTCCGCGTAAGACCCCGCCGGCAGCTACCAGAGGTATGTCTGTTGGTTGGGATGATGTTTTTGACTTCGGAATACGTAAAATAAGTGGTCGTGTTCCAAAGGTGCATGGAGAGTTAAGGAGTATAAAAGAGAGGCAAAACGAGTTAAAATCATACAGGGTTGGGACTGGTAAAGTTAATGCATCTAACTTGAACTCGAATGTTTTGCACGCTGGAAAGAAGTCAGCGAAGGATAAGGACAGGAAGGATAAGGATAGGAAGGAAAAGGATAGGAAAGATAATGGTGGTGATTTTTCTGGACCAGAATTAATCAAAGATAGTATGTATGCACTTGACGGATCGGCTAGGAAAACTTATTATGTGCCCACGCCCGTGTTTCCCCCTGCACGTGTGTCGCTGCAACCCGGAGAACGTGCTGATTTTTGGTCAGAGTTTACGAGAGCGGTTGGTGGTGAAGTTATGCTGGATCGAGGCGATCATACGGCTGGAGTGCAGCTGTTCGCGGGAACCAAGGCACTAAGGACTCAGGCGTGCAAGGCATTATTGGATACCGGAAGCCCAGCGTCCTTCATTCAGGAGAAGGTATGGCTGAGAATGCTTGCTTATGGTGCTGCGTCAAAGGACGGCCTGAAATCCGTTGATAGGAAAACTTGGGGTGGTTTTCACGGAGTGCCGTTAATAACCTCATATCAAGTGCGATTGGATATTTATCTAGGGAGTAGAGAGAAAGTGGATGGTGGATCGGTTGTTTCTCCTGCTGTTTGTTTGGCGGTATATGCACACGTTGTACCTGATAAAGCGATGGGGACCGCGATATTGTTGGGTCAAGATAGCTGGAAACATTTCCCTATCCGAAAGTACCGAGACGTGAATGCATCAACAACAGTAGTGACTTTTGAAACCGAGAAAGGGTCCGCAACCAATGATCAGCGTTTCAACCAATGGGTTAACAACGCTGTAGGTATGATTGAAGGGAAAGGAAAAGGACGGGTAGTAGTACGGGTAGCCAGTTATAGGTATCGCTTGCCGAATGCAATGTTGTGGTTAAAAATAAGCCTTACCAATGATGATGGTAGTCCTGCAAAGAAGAGCCAGTACTACATACGTTTTGGGGACGATTGGTTTCCTCAGGAGGCTATCGTTGAGGCAGGAATCTCAGAAATACCCATAAAAAGACTACGTTCGGAAGATTATTTGGTGCGAAGGAGTATGCGTTTGGGCGTGGGTGGTGAGAGGTTAATACAGTGCGAACTGAAGAACGCGGAGATAAAACAGAATGCGATGCCGAGTATACATGCTATAGAGGGAGATAGCAATACCGAGGTTGTAGAGGATGACCCACCACCGGCAGTTTTATCTAATTTGAACCCGTTACAACGGCAGGCGTTTATAAGATTGTGGAACAGAATACCAGCACATTTGCGCCAAATTCATTTCGATTTTGAGGAGAGTCTATGGAAGGAGGATGGTATTGATTCTCTTGGGAACAAACTCTGTAAATACGCACATCGTTTTTCCGAGCATGCCACATATTTGGGACATGTTACTGTTGATCCGTTCCGTATTATTCTTAAGAATGATGCGCAACCGGTGAAGCAGCGACCATACCGTCATTCCCCTGTGTTGGCTGCAAAGGTGCAAACGGAAATTGATAAACTGGTTTTGGCTGGAATTTTGCGACGATCATATCCAAACTGGTCAAGTCCGCTGGTAGTTATCGCAAAGGCAAGATGGTCGCATAAGGTTAACTTGCAACTATAAAAGGGTAAATGCGCAGTCCATTATACCAGTTATGCCTCTACCTACAGTCGATGATTTGTTGTCTGACCTTGGTGGTGCGAATGTTTTCAGTACTTTGGATTTGGTTAGTGGATTTTACCAGTGCTCGATACACGAAGATTCAATCCCACTGACTGCTGTCTGTACGCAAGCTGGAAATTATGAGTGGACAGTGATGCCGATGGGGTTAGCATCTAGTCCTGGGTGGTTCCAATCGATTATGTTGCGGGTGTGTGATGGGTTGCAACGTGTTCGCCTTTTTATTGATGATATCGTGTGCTTTTCGAAAGACGGAGCAGAGCATGTGGATGATCTGGAGAGATTTTTCAAACGACTTACGACGTTTGACCTAAACTTAGCGCCAAATAAAGCATACTTAGGTGTGCGCGTGATCAAGTTTTTGGGTCACCGTGTGACGGCGAAAGGAGTAGAACCAGATCCGGGTAAAGTAGAGGCTATGACACAATTACCCATGCCCACGAATATCAGTCAGTTACGATCGTTGTTGAGAGCACTGTCGTATTACCGGAAGTTTTTGCCACAGATGGCAACTGTTACTCGACCTCTGAATAACCTCTTGAAAAAGGAAGTTAAATTCGTGTTTACCACCGAACATGTTGAGACAGTACAGCTTTTGTTAAAAAGACTGTCAAGCCCCGACGTTTCAGCTTTTCTGGAATTTATGATCGTGACATTATCGGATCGTACATATATTTCAAAACTTCCCGCGCAGGTTGGCAACTGGCACGGGTTGTGATGGTGGCTGAAGATGGCGAGAGCAAGGAACTGCCTCACACCATCAAGTTGCTGGACCTGGGGAAGCGCTACAACGTGCATCTTTCCGAGGAGAAGCTGACAACTGTTAGCGAGGAAGTTGGAACTTGGTGTTAGCACGCACACATAACCTCTAAGAGTAGCAAGAAGTTTTTGCACGCGTATTAAGTACGGGATTGGTGTGGGGGATTAAGAATAGGAGTCACAGTACGTTTTATTTAAGTCAACAACAAGGGAATATGACAATACTTCCGAGTATTTGTCGGTGAAGCAAGCAATGCCAAGCACCTGTTGACCTAGGACCACAATAAGCGAATATGGTCGTACTTTGTACTGGTAGGTGAAGCAAGCATTGCCAAGCACCTGTGGTTATCGAAACAAATAAATTGGAGTAGTCCCTATTATTGGCTAGTTAACTTTGTCCTAGTTGTCACAGCGGCAGTATCACGTAACAGTGGTTATTTCATTATGCACTCATCTGAGAGTGAAAATGAACTTGGAGGGGCAAATGTGGTGATACTGGGTTTTGTCTAGCTTTTAGTATACATAATTCAGTTTCATTGGAGTTTAGTATGAGATCGAGGGTTTCAATGTAAGCCAGTAGAATGTCTATCAAGGGGAAGAATTCGGAGAATTGTAAGACACGGTGTTTTGAAGGGCAGTTGAGTACGAATTATCGGAGAATCGTAGGAGATGAGCTGCTGAAGGACAGTTGAGTACGTTCTACGAGGAGATGAGAGATTACAGAAGCGTATTACAGGTCAGTTGAGAGTGTTTGAAATCAGTTGGGAGAATAAGCACAGTAACGAACCAATCATCGGCAGACAGCAAGATGATCAACGGAAGCAGAGGAAAGAGTTGAAGATAGGGTACCTGGAGAGGTGATAGCTTATTAGTGTAGGATGTCTTGAAAATAGTCTTGAGACATAAGCAAAGCTCCCGTTGAGAAGAACGGGACGCAAGTCTCTGACCACGTGGGTCTAGGAAGAGTGGAATAGGAGCAGTTGGAGACAGCTAGACGAGCGAGGGTGCCCCGCCCCACCCCCTCTCGTTCAGTACTCGTTTTCCCAGCCTTCATCTGCAACCTGAGAAGATAATAAAATACTTCAAACTATCCTTGAATCGAGCTACTGTTGTATTGATACGTCGAACCAATCAGCACATAGCATCTGCTGCTGTTGTGTGAGTGAAGAGAGAGAGCTACAACCCGCTTTCACAAGATTAGTTGATTGGTTTTGAATATAAAAGGGGCGGTTTGTGATGTACCCGTAGAAAAATGTGCCTCCGGCGCACATTGCTACAAATAATGAACGAATCAATGACTAGTTGATCATTTAAATTAATCACGATTAGTTGATTATTTTTGAATAAAAAATAGGCGTTTTGTGATGTCACCGTGAAAATCATCAATAATCAACCGATATTCATGATTATTGAGCAAATCATCGTGTAGTTGATTGTGTTGATATCAATCAAGTAATCATGATTAAATCAACACGATTTTGACAAATTGATCAACAATCAAATCGACCACAAAAAGGAGTTGATGTACATCCCTAACCAGAAAGCACTCGGAATTCTACCGGGGGGGATCTTGTGGGCGGTATCGATGTTCGTGACTGTCTAACGGAGTAAAACGGGCATATTGGGCGTAAAAGTCAGTTCTTGGAATGGTTTATGTTTCGATTTGTGACAACTACAACACGTCAGCAAAGCATCATCAGTTGTTTAGGACACATACATGGTTGATGTACACACTTATACGTATGCATGATACCATATACCAGGTATAATACTACTGACTGCTGCTGTGTGTATCCTTATATTAGTTCTGGTGGTATGTTTTTCGGTAGAGAATCAGTGAAGATGTTGTCTTATGCTACCTGTTTAAACCGGTTTTCCGGTGTTAACAGTTTTTTATCCGGCTTTATCCGGTTTTCGGTTAACCGGTTTAAACCGACGAAAAAAGACACGGTTATTTTTTCAAAAGCTGTCTACTCGTACACGCCTGCCGAGTTTTCAAAAACCGGTTTAACCCGGTTTTGGTTTACCGGGGCCCACCTCTACCGACAACGCATATCCAGCAACCTATACCTTTTCTGTGCTGATACATATCGCTTAAAACACAAACGTTCCAATCAATCCATGGTGATTGTAGGAACACAGCAAAAAGTGAACAACCACCAGCGCAGTAGCTTAATTCAGTTAGTAGGAGTTTGACCTCTTGAAGGCGCCTGTCACTCTCCGTATTCCCACCGTTCGTTATTGTAAAAGGCAGAATCATTCACCGTCTACGACTGAGGTCTGTCTGCGCAGGCGTAGGTCCACATCCCACGTGCTTTCCCGACACAGATCGAAGGTACTCGTCCACTACATGATGTCCGCATAGGTGCTCCTGGGCTAGTTTTGAATATTCAAATAACCGCAAGGATGTCCGGCGTGTTCTCCCTACCTGATATGATACGTGGGATTTTTTCGTGTTCCGCTCACTGCTCTACGGTATTCTGGGGAGTTTTTAGTGTTTTTCACAGGCACACAGAAAAAAATTACATCTGCCAACTATTAATAACTGCACCAGATATCACCTGGTATGCTCATATTAAACCACTACAAATAAATACTGCTGCTGTGTCCCTTTCATTGTTTGTTTTCGTTTCGAGAGGTGGCAAGGAACATAATGATATATATGAGGCAGAATAACTCGACGTCTCGCAGATCTGTCTGCAGCAGCAGTAGGTCTGCATCAGTAGGTGTAGCCTTCCTGAGGCAGGTCTCACATGTATACTGGATGACGTCGTTACGCATATGGGGTGAAGGTGGTTTGGTTTTCAAGTACAAGGTACGAATTTTATGATGAGTGTTCTTCGTACCTTTCACGAACGCAATTTTCTTTTTTCGCTCACTGAACTTATTGTAGTGAAACCACGTATGTACGATATGACGTGTGAACTTATCGAGAACCCCCCATCTTAACGTGCATCTGAGGAACCTCGTGCGTATACGAGACCTACACACTGCAGCTGCAGTAGTATCTATGTATACACCAGTAGCAATTACTGCTGTAACATTCAAATTGCCCCTTTAAGGGCCCCTTCGGAAGTAACAAAAACGAATCTCAACGTACACGTAGGTATCAGCGCATTGATTATGTGTTGCGCTGTTGCGCGGGCAGAACGTTTGGGTGAAAACAACCTTTTTTGCGCAACAGTCCCCGCGAGGCTGGTTGCGCGCAGCGCAACTCGCGATTTTGGGCGCGCAACATTTTTCGCCGCAGGTCCAACTTTTTGTTGCGCGTTTATTTCTAGACAGAGGCAGGGGGAGCCGCAGATTTTTTTTTCGCCACCTAACTATTTAAACTGGTCATAAGAGAAAAACAAATCGCAGCATTGTAATCGCTGGACGATTTAGCACAAAACAATTGGTTTTTTCGAAAAACGAATAAATTCAAATTACTTGGTTTTAAAGAACCCCCCCCTCGACGCTCATGTGGGGGGGGGTCTTGAAAACCAAGTGATTGGTTTGTGGAAAAATTCAGAAAAAAAAAATCTTTGTTCTAAATAGTGCAGCGATCACAGTGCTTCGGTTGTTTTTCCATTATCACTATTTTGGATAGTTAGGTGTCGAAAAACAATTATGCGGGCGCACCTGCCAGAGGCAAGATTTATCGTTGGGCAGCGGCCAAAAAAAGGCGTATCTGGTCCGTTTGCGGCCAAAAACAGGTACATACTTAAACCCAAGTCGAAAACGCACTCTACGTGCCCTGCCATTGGTCCAAAGCTCGTTGTACCTGTTTTTGCCTCTTTAAAGCCCAGGTATACCTGATTTGGTCTAATCTGCTTGACTTTCAACTTTTTTTGTCGTTTTAAAGCCCTTCATAGTTACACCCTATGCCCCCTATACAAATGCCGACGTACGCGGAGACCCCCTCCTCCCTTCGCACCTCGCACCATACTCCACTCGAGCGACACACGTATATATCTGCCTGCGCACCTCCGCCGAAATAATACGACATAGAAGGCTCCCCTTCGGGATTGTGGTTGATATGGATTACCAGGGGTGTCGCAAGTTGAGAAGGGAGAATACAGCAGCAGGCGTTCGTTCCTCGTACTATTAATAGCAGCTACGAGTCGTAAGCTTAGTCATCGGGTGAGCACGAAGAACATGAAAAAAAACTCGACTTTGCGTTGCAAGGAACGGCGTGTTCGCGGGTTGCGTTTTAAACTTGATTTTAGTATATACCTGTTTTTGGTCTCGAACGAACCATGTTTATGTACGCTGCTGTCAAACACGTTCTTCGTAACCACGTGCCTATACCGTGGGTCGTCAAGGAGGAGTAGGTAGATAATGTACACTCGTGTCACCACGTTACCAAATATACACACACAAGTAGAGCCAGTACCTGTCGTCAAAGGCCCATCATGAATACCACACAGGAGTGAGCCGTACCTTTCTGTCACGCTCCACCTTCACATGTATACGGGCAGTATCTTATCATCAAAGCCCGGGTGGTATCTTAACATCCCGACTGATCCCGTAGGACCAGCTTCATCCCTCCAGGCACGAGGCATATTAAATAAGGCCCCGGCACATAATACAAAGCCCCACAATACATGAAACCGTCACATACGGGAAACCAGTATCGAGCAACCGCATACCACAAACAAACAAGGTGTACCTGTTCATGGCAGCTGCCCTTGGTCGTCTTTTTCTTAGGGTTAGACCTTTATATTTATTTAAAGGATAGAAAAAAAAACTATCCGCCTTGACGTGGTAGGCTTTATTTTCAACCACGTTTTGTCCAATTGGCCGTAATTAAACATGTTGAGCCCCCTTGTCCTATTCGCCGTGGTTAAAAACAAAATGTAAAGACACTTTTTGACATTCGCCGTACTTTATTTTAAACTATGTTTTAGACAAATTATTCTATCGGTCGTGGCCAAAGATTAAAAAAAGACTTATGACTTGATTTTGAGGCGTTTGTTCGTGCATGTATGTATCGCAACTTTTTCGACTCCGCGGCTCCTCCGGCGTTCCTCGGGGAGCCCTCCGGGGGGCCTCCGGGGTTCCTCCTGGGGGGCCCTCCCGGGGGGTCCCCCGGGTTACCGTCCAGGGGTCCCTGAAGGGGGCTTTCGCGGGAGCCCGATATATACTGTTTGTAGTACAATAACGCTGCTTACCGAACACGGCACAGCTGCAGTGTTTAATCTCCGATCCGCCTCTGATCAACGTCTAGCTCGTTCGTTATGGTAACTATTAGTAGGTAGAGTTGTGGTTGGATCTGCATGGTGCGAGGATAGGCATTGCTGTGTTTGCATCCCAAATCGAACTTGCTCAGTGGCAAGAACTTTGACCATGTGGAATACCCTCTTTTGGTATCTACACTCTGCTGTGGCCGCGTGGGAAGCCACGAACGGTGGAACTAGAGGCCCAGGTAGGTTCGCCTACTACAGTAGTGTTAATAGAGATCTGCAATCTCGTCGATAATCTGAGTCAAAACAGCATCGACAGCCATCTTACGAGCTGGTTCAGGCATATCACCCCGAATTTTATAATATATCAACTCCGCCATGAACAGTGGAAGAGGGTGACATCGCTTGCTTTTTCTTGAAGGACCTAGAGCTGACGCTACCGCCGAAACTGGGGCCCGACCAATCACAGGCCTTCAAAGAGGTCAACAATCGTCAGGCGTTTCCGTAGGAAAAGGTTTTTCCCCCCAACTTGTTTTTCTGAACGCGCCGCTTCCAGGCTGTCCAAGGCATGTTTGTACAAAGTTTCACGCACATATTCATAGATCTGACTGCGTATGATCATTTTCAGTCATAATTTCCGCCCAAACTCGATGAATACTGAAACTAAGTAATTACGAGGCAACGCTTATTTTTGCACCTCTACCGCACAAAAGTCCAAATTAAATGTCCATGCAGTTTTTTTGGGATAAATCCTAAAATGCGGCACGCGTGTTTTATTCGACCTACCCGAGCCTTGTACGAAAGAGTTTTGTTTTTTTCAAATGAAATTTTGGATCTCTTAAGACCCAAATTTCGCGAAAGAACAAAAAACAATATCTGACGGAAAACCAAAAAAAAAACGTTAAAGGCTCGGGTAGGTCGCATAAAACACGTGTGCCAAATTTCAGTGTCTATCTCCAAACAACGGCGTGGACATTGGCCACTGAATAAATTTTGGGCGGTAGCTCGAACCAGACTGTAGAAAAATTGTATTTATCAAGAGTTCGTATATGGGTACCAGATACCAGAGGTATGCAGAACCGCTTTGTAGTAAGAGGCACTTTTCGGGATGGAAAACGTGTCGGGTCCTGTGTTCGATACAAAAACTTCCCCTATAACCTACGCTGTCTAGAACAACGAACTACTTGTTGTAGGGGTTATCAATACTATTACAAACAGTACCTCATCGGTCGCCCCGATCGTCTGGTGGTAACCTCTATTATTGCTTGTAAGTTAAGAGTTGATTTACGAAGTTCGAACCTCACGCGGGTCGGACTTTTTAGTTCAATAGCGAAAATAAAATAGAAACGGAATCAACGAACTAACTGCTGAGAGCGTCTATTTACATAGTAGCAGCGTGGGTAGATACATGCGAGTTGGCGAGGGAAGACAGGGCGGAAGTCTTCACGCGACAGAAAATGCAAGGCACGAACCGTAGTGGGGGGTAAAATAAAGAAGCCCATAAAGAGACACAAGATCTGAGTTACGACTATTAATAGAGGGGAGAGAGAAAGGAAGGGCGCAGACAATAAATGGGATATATATTTAAAAGGGCAGCGGCCAAAAACAGGTACACCTGGTCCGTTCGGGGCCAAAAACAGGTACATACTAAAATCAAGTTTAAAACGCACCCCACGAACCTGCCGTTCCTTGCAATGCAAAGTAGAGTTTTTTTTCATGCTCTTCGTGCTCGCCCGGTGGCTACGTATACGAGTAGCTGCTATTAATAGTACGCGGAACGAACGCCTGCTGCTGTATTCTCCCTTCTCAACTTTTGTGACACCCCTGGTATTCCAATTCAACCACAATCTCGAAGGGGAGCCTTCTATCTCGTATTATTTCGGCGGAGGTGTACAGGCAGATATGTGTGTGTGTCGCTCGAGTGGCGTGTAGTGCGAGGTGCGAAGGGAGAAGGGGGTCTCCGCGTACGTCGGCATTTGTACAGGGGGCATAGGGTGGAACTATGAAGGGCCTCTGATTGGCTTAAAAACCTAAACAAAAAGGTGAAAGTCAAGCAGAGTAGACAAAATCAGGTATACCTGGGTTTTGAAGAGGCAAAAACCGGTACAACGAGTTTTGGATCAATGGCAGCGCACGTGGAGTGCGTTTTTGACTTGGTTTTAAGTATGTACCTGATTTTGGCCGCAAATGGACGAGGTATACCTTTTTTTGGCCGCTGCCCTATTACAAAACAATTGTCATGACAGGTCAAAATGATACCGTATACTATATTGCAAATAAAATAAAATATAAAGTGGTTCGAGACCGCAGCAAGCGGTTGCGCAATGGCTTCAGCCCTAAGACTCTCTTTGGTTTAAGTACGATACACTAAGCGAACCCACTGCCATACGTGGATGGCAACGATTGGTAATTCATTTTATTTTTTATGAATGCCCGTGTGCATCCTGTGCAAAGTGTCATGCCACCATCCATTGCGTTAGCGTATGGTAAGGGTTTAGTGACCAATATCCTAAATCATAGGTGGTTTGTGCCTCGTTTGAAAATAAAATCACTGCTGCTGTCGTAGGTCACCCATAGATTTCCCACGCAGCTCCAACCAACCGTGTATCAGCTGACATACGCACGGAATGCGGTACCGATAAATAGTAGGTATAGTCATTGCGCACAATCCCGCGAAATATCGTTGCACGCGGTAGCGCAGTTGACGGGTTGGACGCGCGTACGTAAACAAATAGCGTGCGAACCCCTACCACACAAACGACTGGTACAAGTACGCCTGCTTCACGCCCGTCATCTCTCACTCAGACACCACCTTCGACGGATTGAAGCAACGAGCCAGGGCGACTGGCATTAAATATTTGTCATACGAGCACATCGAGGGCAAAGAACACGAAGCAGTCGTCCCGGAAGCTATTCCAGGTATCATTGTAAATATACAAAGCCGTGTGTTACTTGAGTGAAAAACGACGGCGAGCAGCACCCCGTCCACCCGACTGTATGCCCCGTCTCTGCGTCAATGGTGGCTACATTCCGCCGTTTATGGCTTTAATGGATTGCCGTCTCTGCGTCAAGGGCGGCCTTATTCTTTCGAGTATGCCCTGAATAGACTAGCCAAGAAGTGGATTAGCCAAGACGTCGATGTATTGAGTTAATACAACGTGCAGCAGAAGTAACACAGCCTAGCCTGCGCTCTTACGAGACACATACGCACATACCTACATACTGGCAACATTATCGAGCGAAGACCTTCCTATTTTGTGCGTACGCGAAACCGCGTGTTAATATCTTGCAGGTTTGTTTTTGACGCGTTGGAGACGTTTTTCCTCGTGCGTACTGTATAGTACAGCAGTGGTAGTAGTAGTAGTAGTAGTAGTGCTCAATGAACGGTGCCTAGGCCAGGCCAGCTATAGGTGGGGGACAAGGCAGGGAGCATTCTCCGTTGTTTCAATTCTTCAGGTTTAACGTCTCGCGATATATACTAGAGTACGAGCGGGCCGGTACTGCTGCATACCGGTGGGCGTTATGTCCGGAGGGTGCTGCACCATAAAAAGCGCTTTGTACAGTGGAAGGGCTCGATGCCTACTAATCATCGACAAACATAAATGTTGGGCGTACCTCGCCAGAACAACTAGTTATTGCTGAACATCAGAAGTAGGGCAGGTGTCTCTATAGTGACTGTTGATTAGTGCAGGTTCCCCGCTGTGTGCCTATGGTGTCGCTTCGTCCACAGGTAGAATTATCCAGTGCGGTAGCATGAGCAGTAGTGACGAGTGCCGCTATAGTGCCGATGTTGTTGGATGCCGCATTCCGGCAAGTATATCATATGATTTCATTTAACCGTGGTCGCGTTTTGCCTCTTTATCTGACCTTCCGTGTTTTCTTAAGTTTTCGTCGATCATTTAGCTACGTATTTTTTCATTTATTGGTCTATATTTGCTCTACTCTTTGCTTGTCCTCTATGTTAAGCACGAAATCGAGTCGCAATTGAGTAGGAAGCGCCACACACTCGTTGTATGGGTGGCGCCCGAAAAGATGGAGACGGGGGGGGATCTTTGTACGGAAACCGCGGCTGACGAAAACACGAAAGAGACGGCAGACGGGGTAGCAAGGTGCCAGACCGTCTACGTACAGTAGTTAGTAGAAATGTTCTCTACCACCGGTACAAATCCAGCGTCGGCTGCCTGTGGGGTGCTTTTGGTGTGCTCCGGTTGTTTCCTAATATTTCCCTTTTTTGCTCTCAGTTTTCCTCTGTTTACGTTGTTTTATCTTGATTCGTTTCCAATACCTTGTTTGTCACATCCCCTCCGGGAGAAGCACGACACTTCATTTTTTTGTGTTTTGGTATCGTCTTTTGTTTGTTAATATGTTCTTTCATTTGTTTGCATCCTTCATTTTTTCCATTTTCGTTTTCATTTTCGTTTTTGTTTTCTTGTTCACGCAGCTGGATTGCTAGCCGAGTAGGTCGTGCCTGTCATATAAGGCATTGCATTGTCAGCTCCGCTTACTGCATTGCAGTGTAGTACGTATCGCTATATTGCGACACACACTATCGAGGCACTAATGACTGAGCGAGAAAATAATTTGTTTCACGAACCCGGTCTGGGTTTATAGTGTGTGCATGTGGCGCATGACGTACTTAATTCGGTTACGTGGCATTGTTTGATGTGATATGTAAATATATAGGGATTGCTGACAGGTAGGTGTGAGACGTGCGGTCACGTGAGGCACGGTGGCGGGGCATTGCTTACCAATAAAAAGGTACTAGCCGCAGGGGGGATCATAGCCTACTATTGAACTGACTGCCGTGCAACATGTATGTGTACGATTATTTATGAACATGTACGAGGTATATATGTAACATATAGTCTTGGGCCGCGACTACAGAATAATACAGTTTTATTTTCTTTTTGGGGTTTGTTTTTCTCTGTAGCGGAATCCGAGCACTTCGATATCAACGGCCCTCGCTCTTACTCCCCCCTGCTCACCTCGCCGTAAAAGCGTGCGAGGACTAAGAGAAACAAGCGTGAGGTATGCACGATCTTGTGGATTTGGGCTGGCATGCTTGAGCCTTTCTTTGAATCTTGACACGGGGTAGTGCAACTACAAAGGGACAACTTTTTAAAATAATTGCAGGAATCATATTTTTGTCAGTGGTCAGCTATGCAAAGATGCCAGGAGACGGAACGTTTACTGCTCGATCGACGGCGCCAAGGCAAATGGCATGGCGGACGTGCCATGCCGGCTAAACCGGGGGACAGGGATTAAAGTCCGCATTTTTTAAAGCCCCTGGTCACAATATTGAAAACCTGTATAGTTATTTGCACTGACTTCTGACTGACTGCTGATTGTCGGATGTCTGCTTCGGTCAATGCTGCTGTGCTAGTGGTGCCCTGGTGCTGGCACGCAGCAACCAGCAACCAGCAAGCAGCACACAAACGATGAAAATGAGAACGGGTTCCCACGCACGCTATGAGACGATTGTGCTAGCGGGGATAGCGGACAATCAGTCTGGACGGATGGCAACGCCTTGACGGACGCCATTGATTGCGTGACTGTTTGACTGTTGCCCCTTTTCTGTCAGCTTTGCTTTCCATGAATTACTTTGATACGTACTCGATTTCCGTTTTTCACGCTTTGTATCTTGAATTTTGTTTTCGTATAAACGGCTATGTCGCCAATTTTGGGTAGTTTTCGTTTCTACTCGAAGTTTTGTAAATCCATTTACTTATTTTTTGCACTCGTTAAAAAACATATCTTGCTTTTACTCTAGTTTAATAAGTTGATATGTTGACATTTGGACGGGTGTTGTTAATCTTGAATTTAGTGTGGATTTGGCTAAATTGAGTTTTGTGTGGGGAAGACTCCGGGCCGGAGACGAGTTAGAACACTCTTCGAGAACCTCCCTTCATATCCGAGTGAGTGTCTACGGTAGGTGCAAACTCTGCATTTCACAGTGTTGCTATTAAGCGAGAGGATCGACTGCAACGCCCCTTGCCCTTCGTCCTGCGTGTAAACGCGTGCGGGATGTCTTCAAAGATCGATATATATATATATTACGATGAACAAATTGCGTTTTCCCGACGAAAACGCCACTTACCAACTATATAAAAAGTTACATGCATTGTTCGAAGAGTGCGGAGCCTCCCCTACATGGCGGGTTGATCTCTCCATGATATGTTCGTATACTAAGTTTCCCCGTCACGGTGGTGAAGGATACACAACCCCGAATCGTCAAAACGAACAAATCAATAAAGTTCGAGAACAAATTATACCTTTCTTTGGTGTATTTATACCTGAAAACTTCGGAAACATTCTGACGACTGGTAAGGACATGCCACAGTGTGTCTTATCGCGCATGAAGTGGTGTCTGTAAAAATGATGTGGGTTCAGCGTGTGTACCAGCTCGTAGCTAGTGTGTACGCTGTAGGCTCGCTTGCTGATTCCCAGTCAAGACACAACCTACATTTGAGGGTGAACGCTTAAGTCGCTGTTAGGCAAACTTGCATGAACGCTTCAATAGAAGAGAAGACTCCAGGCCAACAATGTTGATTAATTTATGTTCTCAGAAGCGAGGCTGATGATGAGCAAAAGAAGAGGAGGGGGAGAGTGGGCGTGTAATCGCTCCTGCTCCCTTGATGATCTTGAGGATTGCAAACATCAACATGCCCTTGCTACGATAGTTTGCATCTCACAAGAGCAACATGTACTTCGTACGACACCCATACGTAAGACAACGCAACAACAATCGTGACCGATTTTGTACGCAGTACGCAGTCTATATACGGTAATATGTATAGTTATGTTTGTGAAAGTTTTGCACTTTTCGCAACTTTCCTCTCCACGCGAGCGCTTTTCGGCAAAACGCTGAGTACCCCGACACGGGAGGCCCGGCCGGACACATTGGTCGAGGTTTGAGCTCGATCCGAGCTCTGTGGCTCGCGTGGCGGGCGCTCGAAGTTTTTTTTCCCGCGGGAGTGGATAAGCGGATTTCCCGGGTTCTCAGCATGAGGCCGTGTTTCGTACGTATGTGCCAGTAAATAACGACGATCTGTTTTTAGATGTTGTCTGTTTTTTGCTCTCTCACATGCACACAGGCCAGAAACATGTACCAGATACCAGTAGACAACAGACAACATGCACAGAGCACGGCGTTACAGCGTTGCCGCCAACACGAGTAGGGAACATCGTGCGTGAGTGGTACATCCATCTGGGCTGTACTGCTGCTGTAGGTAGTTGTTTTATCGAAGGCTGCTGTCTGTAGTCCGCCACCTATCTTGCATTATTTGCTGTTGTGCTGTGTGTTTATGACATCCAGGGTCACTTTGGACCGAAATGTAAGGGCCGTTTTTATTACGTGTGAGTACGGCAACTGTTATTATATTTCTGGTGTTGCGGGTTTTTGCCCCAAGCACACCACCAAACTTTTAGACATCAGATAACATGCAAAGAGAACACAAACAACACGTTGCAACCCCGCCCAGCAGCACAAGCAGCAGCAGGCAACATCACGCGCATGTGGCAGGTCCGTGCTGTACTGCTGTGGCTCCAGCAGCAGTAGTTGCTTTATCGGAGGCTATGATCCGTCATCGGTCATATCTACCTCTCTCCTTCTGCTGCGCTGCTGCTGTGCATGTGTATGTGCGGTGTGTCACGCACTCACTGCTGTGGACACGCACGCCAGTATAAAAAATATTTTGACCTTTGGTAATATGGTCAAATGAGTGCGATGCCCGGTTATTTGTTTGAAGTCGTCAGTTCGAGACTCTCGTTCATAATTTTTTCCTTTTTAGTGGGGGATAGAAATTTACTTGCTATTTGTCTGCGGGCCGAAAATGACTTGACCTTGGTATGGGGGGTGAAAAAGCGCACCGTGCATTGTTATCCCACCCACTGTTCGAAAGACGCCCGAGGTGACGAGACTCGAAATACATCCAGTATTTAGTGTGTGAGTGTATCCAGCGCCTTAGCCTATATCGACTGTGGATCTGCTGCACAGTTAGCAGCAGCACCACCAGCAAGCAGTGTGTTGTTGGACCTGTGGCAGCATGCATGTACCACGCAACAGCAGAGACCCCCAGCACTACGTACTGCGTTGTACTTTGTAATTTGTGTATTATTTTTCCCTGGGGTATTCTTCCACTCCAGAGCTTTTTGGAGCCTCTCCTGTGACCACGGACTACCCCTTATAACAACAGATCACAGGGTCCGATAAAAAAAAACACATACACACAGTACAGCAAGAGTACAGTATAGTAGGACGCCACAGCAATACAGGGCGGACAAAACTACCGCACGCGCTTCATGCTGTTTTACTGCTCTGCACTGCTCGTGTGCTATCTGTGGTGTCTGGGTTACGCACGTACATATTACAAACTTGAAACAAACCAAAGGGAAAAATAAACCGTCATTTTCGGCCCTGACACAAAAAATAAGTCAATTTCGACCCACCGCACCAAAACCAGGATAATTTCGAACCTAACACAAAAACCAAGTCATGTTTGATCCCCCACGTAAAACCATGATGATTATGATTCCGACCCTAACTCTGACATCGAGTCTATTTCGATCCCCTTCTAGAACCAAGTCAACTGTGGTGCCTCTCCACACAACAAAGACATACATAAACACACTGGCGAACATAATATAATGTTTGGCGGAATCGTTAGGAAAATCTATTAAAAATATGCAGTCAATAGTAAGGGTTCCACACTATTTCCAAGTCTTTTTACCCCCAAAAGTGCGCAGGTCATCTGTTACAGTTCTAACAAATAGTATGCATGTACCCTGCATGTACGGTAATATGCAGATAATTCATATCGTCGTACTATGATGTAATATGCTTGCGTAGAATACAATATCGAATTATGTACGAGTTTGGTTTTCATTTCGTTCTTGCGCCACTCCCCTAGGCATGTCCCGGAGGGGAACCTTGTACATAATATACTTCACACAATGTACCACGACAGCTTATCAATTATTCCGCATCGTGTTTACCTGGAGGAATGTTGTTTCACACGTGGTTACCGAGCAACTAAACCACTTACGATATAGTAGGCACCAGGGCATTAATTAGTGGGTCGGGGTCTGTTGCGCGCAGCGCAACAGGCGACTCAAAGAGTGTTGCGCGCACCGCAACACGCCTGAGGCGCGTCTTGCGCGCCGCAGGCGCGCAATCCCCACGCAGGCGCCCCCGGAGCCCCCCCCCGGGAGGGCCCCCGGAGGTGAACATTTTGCGATCTATGCGCGACTATACGCCTCAAAGCTAAGTAAAAACCCTTCTAATTTATTTTCGGCCACGGCGAATAGCAAAAAGGTGCCTCATGTTTGTTTTCGACTCATGGCGAATAGGACAAGGGGCCTAGAAGATGTTCAAGTACGACTAATTATCAAGAAAAAAGGACAGAAAAAAACGCGCACAAAAACGCGTGCCCAAAAACGCGTGTTGCGCTGCGCGCAACCTGCCTCGTGGCGACTGTTGCGCAAAACGGTTATTTTGCCTAAATGTTGCGCCAGCGCAACAGCGCAACACCTAATTAATGCCCTGTACCAGGTATACCTTGTTTGTGATTGCAGCTGGTTATCAAGACAAGCATGTATGTGTTTATGATCGCTACGAGTTTAGTATTTTAATAGTATTTTTATATGGCATACCTATGGTTATCAATGGTTGTTTGATGTGTCAACTGGATACACGGGCGGACTTCAAAAATGTACAGACTCAACACAGGGTATTCATACCGGTATGTCGCGGAACGTTTTATTTTCTATTTACAGACCCCCACGTACCTGGTACGTTCTATACTGCGGTACAGTAGTTAGACTATCGAACTTTTACCGTTTCATAGTCTACACACGTCGTAAAGATAGTTAGCTACCGCTATCCGCTATAGGTGTGCGTTCTCCAAATCAAATAGGTATTTATACGTACCCAGCGACATCCAGCGCTTGCGCAGCAATATATATGTATAGTTATGTTTGTGAAATTTTCGCACTTTTCGCAACTTTTCTCTTCGTACGAGCACTNCTCGCGGCGACTGTTGCGCAAAACCGTTATTTTGGCCAAATGTTGCGCCAGCGCAACAGCGCAACACCTAATTAATGCCCTGGTAGGCACCAGGTACGACAATGTATTAATTGTCCTGCATACCTCTACTGGCTTGATTGATAATGAACTCTTATTGGCCACTACTCGGTATTTCGAGGATCCAACTCTTGAGCATAAACTAGGCATGCTACAGGTAATTGCTCCGTGTTATAGAGTGACGACAAAATGATGACTACCAACAAGAAATAATCTCAACAGTCTGGTCGTCTTTCACACATACATGTACTCGAGAGGAAGAAGTATTGGGTGCGTATACATATACACACAGTATATCGATACAGCTGTAGCAGCAGTTAGTTGTTTTATTGCTACTGCTCTGGTGATTGGTGTGGTGTAGAGGCAGAAACCATAGCATATTATACAAACAAGCCGTAGTAGTAGTCCGAGTATTTTTTTTAATAAATAGTGCAATGCTAAGAGCACCGCTGTCGATGCGAAGTATAACAAAGTAAAATTATGATTTTTTCGCCAGACGGCACGTTTCCGCTCCTCGCCCTCCAGGCCGATCTCGCCGGCGCCGGGCTCGATCCGCCGGGGATCGACCCGGGAGCGAGTCGCTCGGGCCTCGCCATCGACTGAGGCCCGTATCCCGCGTGGTGCGCTCACGAAGCCGAAATAATAGAGTCGGGGTCAAGGGGTTCCCCGTCCCACTCGGCTAAGCCCACCAGGGCAATGTGAGACCCGGTTTATGAATTTTTCAAGTCACGCGGTAAAAGTCGGGACAAGAAAAGATTGTCGGGACAGTAACGGTACTGTGTGGGAACGGGAACCCACGTGATATTTCGTTTCCGACCGCGATTTCCCGACCGGTACTGTCGTTATTTTCTGTTTCCGAGCTCTACCTTCCCGAAATAAGGTGTCGCGGTCCAGTTCCCGACTGTTTCCCATCCCACGGTTTGAATGGTCCCGCCTATGCTCATCCCTCTGTCTGCTCACATATTTCCGTCCCATCCCGACGTTGGGGCAGATATTATCATTCCAGTATCGCCGTTCTTCTCGGTGTTCGATCAAATGACCATGGATGCAACTGGATCATGCAACTTGTTGAGACGCAATAGTAACAGTACGTAACTACGTACAAGCAGACTGCATACGACTACGTACCGATGTTTCGTATAAGATCGAAAGTTAAACTTAGCATTCTATCAACCATTCATCAATCAATAAAGCTCACACCAGAGGACATCAGTATGTATTTGAACTACTAACGCAGCACTTTATATATTGAAAACATCGGTCGTCCATTTGAAAACGAATAAACACACACAAAACACACCCGGCGCAAACACCAGAAATGGCAAAAGGATGGACGTTGTAGAGGTAGATTATGTTAGCGGCTCTGCTTCGGCGCCTTAAGCAGAGCCCAAAGAAAGCAACCCCAGTTCCTGCCCATCACAAACAAGTCCGAAATATATCCAGTTGTAGGATATATACAACATTACCAGCTGTACACAAATAATATTTGCCCGCGTTCCAATCGTGTTGCCAACCATTCAGGATTGCGTTTCCCTACCATATTATCGACCGATTTCCCGACCTATCCCCGACGTCCCCCGAATGTTTCCCGTCCAACGAAGGCATCGTGTGGTCCCATGCCATCCTGATTTTTTTACCTATTTCCGACCCGTTAACAGAATACCTCCCGTCCCCTCCCGTACCGTACCTCCAAAAACCTGTTTCCTGTCCCGTTCCGTACCGCCAAAAAATCGTGTATTCCCGTCCCATCCGGTCTACAACATGACTCCCCACCTCCCCGTCCTATTTTCGCCCCGCTGCAAACAAACGGGAACATGTTCCGATGCCGTCCCTCGGGAAGACCATGAAAATGTTTATACTGCGGCGGGCGAAATGGTCCCATGCCGTACCGCGCTGTGCCGCGCGTACCATTGGAATTGTGTGCGCTTTGAAAAAATAGCCTGCGCACTGGTGAAAAACGCTCCGCCTTCGCCACATATGTCATCCTGTAGACCAATGAATAACGAGCAATCACGACTGCGAAGAGAGCACAATCATGCAGCAAGAGCATACTCGCACGCCACAAGGCGGGCATCGATCAGACGACACTTTCAGCATACCTCGAATACGCGCTCATACCACAGCAGCAGCGTGACATCGTAGGGGCATATCTGTCATGACGTACGTAGAAGGGTGGCGTGATGTGTGTATCATGGCATACTGCTACATCGCCACAGGTCTGCATGCATAAGTACGCTTTTATCTCCCCGCGCAACACTCGTTTCCGTACGCACTGCTGTACTCGTAGATTATACTATTCGAAATTATAGCATGTACGTGTTGAAGTATATCAGGTACGTACCATGCATACTCTTCGTGCGTACGAGGTCGTGATACAGCAGCGACAGCAGCAGCAGTATTCGTAGTCCTATGCTGCCGCTGCTGCTGCTGCTGCTTGCTGATGTATAGTATCATACGTTTACACACAGGACGTGGGGCTCGCGTGCTGGTGCAACTCCGGTCTGTGGGTGCACGAAACAAGTGCACTCGTTAGTCCGATCCTCCTATTTTTTCAACTACCACTCTGTTAGGAAATGTAAGATGTTGTAATATCTTGAATTTAATATACAAAGGTTCTTTACATTTCCGGCCAGAATTATATGGCTACATGCACGCAACACCCTGTTACGTACCTGCATGCCTTGTATATGTCTACGACCCAAACTATGACACACAAACAAAGGCAGCAGCAAAAGTACCAACATGACAGCGTTGCTGCTTACTGCTTGTTTTTTTTAACTATTTTGCACAGGACAAGCAGTTACTGTCGTGTGCGCGTGAGCTAGACGCACGGGGCTCGCGTACCCTCTTGCTTCGTTCCCTCCTTTGTCGCGAATTTCGAGTCTCTCTTCTGCCACGATAACCGGTATTTTTCATGGTGACCTGGTTTCTGGTATTATTGCTTTTGGTCTGATTGTGTAAACGGCGGTATTTTATTATCAAGCACGCAAAACACGACAGCACGTATCATATCGAGATCATATGTAAGACATGTGCCTTTTAGATTAGGTACGCGCACGTATCGGGTGTTTATCGGTATAGCATTTACCTGTACGTAGGTGGTCTACGTACGATATTCGACAAGTGTAACTTAACAGCTATTAATTTTGCTGTGGTATGTAAACGTAGTATGCGTACACCAAGAAAAAAGTGACTGCTGCAGCTGTACATTTTTTACCGGTTTTGCTGCTGTTGGATGCTGGTGTATTTACTTCTGCTGCACATACAAACAGATACGCTACAAATAGTAGACCCACTCTATCACGTCAAAAACTCATCGGAACACTATACGAGCTGGTTCCAGAAAGCAACATAAGATTCCATCTTCACAACTTTACACGCTGGTTTTCGAGATTTCGAAAACGAAATTTGGCAGGGGTCTTCTTCACGACAGTACGAAAAAACGTATGCCTGACCTTTTTATTTTCGTTTTATTTACCTCTGTACGTAGTTTTCTTTCAATTTTCGCGGATTTTTGAGCAACCTTGACCCTATGTAACTCATCATTTCTTTTGTTTAAAAATAGGCCTGTCCTGGAACCCTTTGTAAAGTTATGAAGAACAACCTCGCCAAGTGCAGTTTCGCCACTCTATAAAAACAGGGTGCAGAAATGATTTCCGCGAAGTGTAACTTGGCAAAAGTGCCTGCCAGGACGGCGTCTTCCCGAACGCGGTCCCAGGTGGCACCGTCGAAGTTACGCACGGTTCGACCGATGCGTTTGTGCTCGCGCGGGTCCGGCGAGGACATAATCCGAGCCGCTGCGTCGTGGTCGTGAAAAAGGCGAGCCTTTTCAGCCATCATATACTGCTCCGCGCAGGAATATGAGACGTCGTCAACGACAAAGGACGAAGGGGACCACTGTGAAAAATAGGAGGGGGTTTGCCAGAACAGCACCGCCTGCTCCGTTGAGTACTCGAGGGTAGGGTCAAAGACCGACGGTGTCGAGCCGCCGGTGGCGGCTGTAGCGGTATGGGGGGGCGGCAGTGTACTTTTCTTAGAACACTGGGCCCCTGGTGCACGAGACGAGTCCGATCCCACGTATACTGGCTCGGTGACACCATCGCTCGAAGGCGAAAAATGGCCAGAAGGTTCTCTTACTGCGCCCGATGGTCTCCGTCTGGAACTAAGGGGGGCAGGGGGCTCTGAGCCCGTTCTGCTTGACGAGAGTTGCGATTCTTCCGATTTTAACGGGAATTCCATCCGGTTGGCCTGACCGGAGGCCGTGGAGTCACCACGGGCTCGTCGGGCAGTGTCAGGTTTCTCCTGCTCCACTGCAACCGAAGGAGCATGGCGCACGCAGGGTAGCGTGCGCGAAGTCGAATGGGGGCCTGCAGACCCAGAAGACGACTTCAAAGACGGAGCTCGGGTGGGTAGCAAAGTGTCCCCCCGAGAGGGCTTGGCCCCTTTAGATCTGCTGGGGAAGGGCGACGAGGTAGCAAATCTTATCGGTTCCTCCTTGACGGAAAAAAAGGAGCGTCCTCCGTTATTGCAAGGAAACGCCGAGTCGAGCTTCGACCGAGATCTCGGGGTTTCGGTGTTGGCCTTCCCGCACCTCAAACCGACCGCCACCGCATGGCCGGGAGGTGAAGGAGGGGGACACCCTCGCGAAGATGAGCGACGCGCAGGCGCAGCACCCTTGGTGCTGTGCGGCGTGTGGCTCGGGGGAGCGGCACGGTTCGCGCTGACTCCCTTGCCAACGCTGAGGGGGGCGGCGCTCGAGGCGCCAGCTCCCGTCGCCTGATTAGTGCTGTGGTCGAGGGGAACGGCGCTCGAGGCGCGGGTTCCCGTCAACGGCGAAGCGGCACTTACTGCGCGGGCTCCTGTGCCCCGGCGGAGGGGAGCGGCGCTCAAGGCGCGGGCTCCCGTCACGGGTTTGCGACCTTGGACAAATGTAACAGGTGGCAGGGGGCTTGGTGGGTTCGCAGCAGGTGTAGATGTGGATGTGTCGTCGTGCCGCCCGGGTATACGGGGCGACAAGCGGGGGGCAGAGCCCCCAGGCGGGACACGAGCATCTTGTGAAATTAACAATATTTCTCCCGGTAATGCTGGTGGTGGACACGTGGGGGGGGCCGTACCACCATCGGCCTGTCAGTTGCCATTGCGGAAGGTACCTGGCTGGCGTCCGTTCGGGTTTCCATCCGAATTATGAGAGGCACCATAGCGAGTACCGGCGACGTGAGCAGGGGCCGAAGAGGCGGGCGAGGGCGGGACACCGCCGTGTTTGTCAGAGCCGGCCTGACTGTAGCCTGCGTGTGTGTTGTGGCTGTCGCTGTGTCTGTTCTGCTGGCCGTGGTGGTGCCCTCGCGAGTTTCCGGAGCGACGTCTATTTTTCTTGTTGTGGCTGCTCGAGCGAGAAGGCTTTTCCTCGCGTCTGTAACGCACCATGCGAGCTTGCCAACGCCGGTACGCGGCACCACCATCACCGAGTTGGCCGAGATCGTTGTTCAAAAGGCCGCTCTTGTTTTGGAAGTTGGATGCACAGTGTTTGAGCGAGTGTGTTTATTCATGGCAGTTGAGGCAGCGGCCTCTGTTTGCGCTCAGTTGAGCTGCACGTTCGGACGACGAGAGCAGACCGCCCCACAGGCCAGGGTCCTCGGTGTCAATGGACATGCAAACCGCGTGAACTTCGGCATAGTGGAGTTCGTCTAGGGGCCAGGAGTTGTAGGAATTGTCAAGCCACGGGTCTGTGCAGTCGGAGATGGCTTGTTTAACATTCATAATGATCGGACTATTGCGCGACCCCGTCTGCCACGAAGGCGAGGGGGAAGGCGTCCGGCCCTGGGCGCGCCCATTATTGGCGGGCCGGCCCCCCGACAGGGCGGATGTTCGCGCACCCGTCGAGGAGGTAGGAAGAGAAATTCATTTTTCGCCGTTGATGGCAGGTGTCTTGTTATTTCCAAGAGTCTGAAAAGCTAACCAAATAGCGTCCAAGAGTCGAATGGCCTCGTCGACGTGGCCAAAACGCCGGGGTACAGCGTGGGCATCAAGCTGGGGTACTGCTCATTAACCGCCATCCGAACCACCTCCAAAACCGTCCCAACCACCGGTGCCAGTACCCGTTCAGAGCCTGTTGCTGCTGAGACTACCACTCGGAACGCTCGGCTAAAATCGCAGAAGGGGGTTCCGTTAGGCACGCCAAAGCTATGCAACTTGGCGTAGCACGCCCCCGTGTCGGTGTTGTCGATTTGGGTGTTGAGCAACCTCAGGAGGAGCGCGAACGCCGCCGGCCACGTGGCTCCGCTGGCGTGGGCTCCCGACACCTGGCGAAAAAATTAATCCATTACAGCAGTGAGGGAGGCGGTCGTTGGTTTGTCAGGCGATATCGCCCGTTCAAAGCTCTTTTGGAGGGGGTACTCCCAGCCGGGGACCCACACGGCCTCTTTGATGCCTTCGTGGCTGGTTTCGTCGCATTTTACGAGAATATCAGACGTGGAGAGCTTTGCCGAACAAGTGAGCTGCTGTGCGGCTTCCGACGGGTTGATCGAGGAGGGGAAAGGAAGGATTGATATGCGAGCTATGTCTTTGAGACCCAGGTGCCTGTACGCGCGCTTGACGTCTGCAGTATGCTTGGCCGCGGCTGCTGCGGCGGCGGCTTCAATCGCAGCTGAATGAGCGTGGGCTATGTTCGACGACACCGGCATGGCGCGGGTGTCGGAGACGGACAGGTGCTCAAGGAGTTCGGCCGAGGCGGAAACATCTACCAATGAGGTGATCACTTGTCTCTTTCCTCTGGCGACGGTGACCTCTGGGACGGTGGGACGCCTCCTGTTGTCCGTGGAAGTAGCAGAGCTGATTGAGCTGCTTGGTCCGTGGTCTCCCCGCGATCGGTGACGTGGCCGCTTCTCGTCATTCGAAGAGTGACGACCCTTGCCGTTTCTCACGTTTCCGCGTGGTGCGTCGCGGCGGGAGCTGCCAGAACCCGAGGCGTTTACTCCATGGCGTCGAGGTCCTTGGCCACGACTCGAAGTGGCGTTGGCGTGTCGTTGTGGCACTTTGATTGTGTGGCGAGAAAAGTCTGCCGGGTCGAGCCAATGGACTCTTCCCAGCCCTTGGAGCCTGCAGGTGTCGTGCGCCTGGCGCAGGCTGGTTACCAGTTGCATCACCTGTGCTGCCACTTGCTGCCCAGACCATGAGTTGGTGGCCATGTGGGTCCACGCCATCTCCACTGTGGTCATGGTGTCGGGAAGGTCTAGCATGAGGGTACGGGCGCTGTTGACCACAGGCCACCAGCCCTCCTCTGGCAAGTACTTGTTGACCGTTTCGGCCATCCCCGCAATGCTGCCCGCGAGGAAGTCTGTGTCCCCCGTCCTCCGGAAGGGTTGGTGGGCTTGCACCTCGTCTGTGGAGGGTGTTGTCAAGCCCGAGGTCGTCGTCGGGCGAGCTGTCATGACCGAGGCGGCGGTGAGATCGGGCGCTGGCTCTGAAGCGGCTGGAGCGGTGGGGCGGCTTAAAGCCGTAGTGATCGTGACGGCGGGCGGAGATGTCGTGACCTTGGCGGCGGGCAAGCTCGTGGTCGGAGCTGTCGTGACCGAGACGGCGGACCGGCTCGTAGCCGGAGCTGCGGTGGTGGCGTTTGCCGAGGGTGTCCCGGCAGGCTTTGAGCTTGAATCGCCTCCAAAGCATCTCGGGCGGCCTGGACGGCCCGCTTTGAAGCCTGGCTGGCGAGGGTGGCCTCCGTTAGCGCTTCATCCGTAGCGAGGTCCGTAGCTTCGGTCGTTGCCAGGGTATCTATCGCCGCCGCGATGTCCTCTTCCTGGCGAGCATTGGCGGACACAGATAGCCCCTCCGTGAGCGCCCCCCAGTTGGCGGTCATCAGCGCTCTGGTCTCGTCCGGGAGGCCGGCCCACATCTCTTGGAGCTGAGGGGCTGCGGAAATTGCGTGGATCCCGCTTGGAGGGGTCCGCGTCGCCTAGGCCCGTACGTGGGCTTGCCACTGCGCTGCCTGCTCCCTCGCCTCTTCGAGGGAGAGCGACCGGGGCGAACGAAGCTCATTCTCCCCGTGACGGGCTCCCCGAGCTTGCCGTTCCTCGCGGGGCAGTGACGACGGTGAACGTTCGTCCCGGTGTCTGCGGGGTCTCCTTGCCTCGACTTCTTCATCCTCGGTGTCGAGTGATTCGAGCCCGCTCTCTGCCACCGGAGACGAAGCGAAGTTCAGGGCTCGTCCAGGAGAACCCATCTGCGAGGCAGGGACGGAGTGCTGGGACCGGGGCGTCGAACTGCATTCCCTTGCTCCTGCTGTAGACCCTGGTGGGCTGGCCATCACTGTGCGGCGAGCGGCGGCGAAGGGCGCATGGGTCGGGGGAAAATGTACCGGGTTAGCCTCGAATATCTCGGGTATGGTAGCTGGAGGGGTGGCAGCGAAGCCTGTAGTACCACTTGTTACAGCAGAGGGTGCAGGAACAAAAATTGCCGCATAGCGTTCGTCGGATATGTGCGCAGCAGGGGTCGGTGCAGCAGGGGCAGCAGCAGGGAGCGTGGCGGAAAGTTGTACAGCGTTCGACGCAGTAAAAACATTTGCAGCATAACGTTCGTCTAATGTGTGTGCAGCAGAGGCCGGTGCAGCAGAGGCAGCAGCAGGGAGTGAAGCAGCAAGTTGTACAGCAGAGTTCGGCGCAGTAAACATTTTTGCAGTATAACGTTCGTCTGATGTGTGTGTAGCAGAGGCCGGTGCAGCAGAGGCAGCAGCAGGGAGTGAAGCAGAAAGTTGTACAGCAGAGTTCGGCCCAGTAAAAACTTTTGCAGCAAGAGCTTGTACAGCGGAGTTCGACACAGGCAGGCGTGCTGTAAGAGCTTGTACAGCAGCGTTCGACGCCTCCCGTGCCGTACGGCGGGCACTGTGGGCACTTGGGGTACGAGCTGGGGTCAAAGGAGGGGGGGTTTTGTTTCCCGCCTCCGCAGCTGTCCAAACAGCAACCGCCGCTCGGCCTTGTACGTGTTCGGTACTGAAATCGCTATTAAAAGGAACTCGCTCCCGAACGGCTGTGGCTGTGCTAAACATCTCATCAGCGGGAACGGCTAGAAATGCTGCGTCCATACTGAAATCCAGTGTACCATCTTTGAGGCTTGGCGCGGGAAACATTTCTTGAACCGCGTTTTTGCTGTCGAGGCTCGTACGAGTACCAGTGGTGCCCGTATCAGCCGGCCCCGTGTCGTTCCCCGGGCCAGGTAGAACTGGAAGCAGGTGTCGCAGTCTGCTCGAATACTGCTCAGCAGGTATCGTAGAGCCAGAGGGGGGGGCGGGCTGGCGCAGATCGTGTCGAGGCAGATGGTCTAAACCGGCCGGTTGTCGGAGAGAAGGCTCGCTCCTCGAAGCAGGCCGAGCGTCATCGAGAGGCTGCGAGGCTCTGGAGGTCTTGAGAGGCAGAACGTCCTCCGCTGAACAAGAAAGAGCCATGGCTGAGGGCGTGAGGGACTCGACGTGCTTGCCTGGTGGGCACGGAGATCGCAGCTCAGATGCCTGTCTTGTGGACGGATCCGTACGCGTGAAGGGCTCAACTTGCATGCCTGGTGGGCAAGGAGCTCGCGTCTTCGAGGCATGTTGTCCAGGCGAAGTCGCAGGAGCTCCGTCGTCCAATCTCGAGTCCACAGGTTGATCTGATGTACTTGGCGCTTGACCTTCATCGGCGCTTCGCGCACGGTGGCCCAGCAAGGGGCCCTGAGGTTCAGGGTCCTGGTCTGCGCTTCCGCGAAGGGGAGCAGGTCCTCCCCGTTCTTGAGAAGACATCACGGGTGACGGGATAGCGGAGCAACGCTGCTCTCTCGCTCAGAAAGCACGAATAGCTAACGGCTAACAAAAAAGAAACCGAGCACGAGTAAAAAATGTTTCTCCGTTTTAGTCTAGTCCTGCCGAATGCAACGCCAAGTGTAGTAAAGCTAGGTATAAGAGGACAGGGTATCCCTAGCCAGGTCAGCCTATGGAACGGGTACTCGTTGGTACTCACGTGTGTTGTTTGTGTAGATATAGAAGAAGAGCAGGTTTATTCCGTTTTGCGCGATGAACGACTGAAAGCCGGGGAGAGAGAATACCTGGGAACCCCTGGTTCCCATGTAAGATACCGCCTTCCAAGAACTACCAATACGATTCTTATACCTGATACCAGGTATTTACCAAACGTTTCCATATCATACCAGCAGTACTATAACATTAGCTCGATACATTTTCTAGTAATTTGGCGGGCGATTCTTACCACAGCCTGATAGGCTCGCAGGAAGCAAAAACGTGACATGGACGTCTTTCCCTTGTTGATGCGATCCTGTCAAGACTTTTAAAGTCGAATTAGTCGGCGTATTGACCGATATATGGCCTGAATACACATATATTGGTTTTACTATAGGATTACTGCAAGAAAGCTATCCCCTATGGAATAACGCCTCCTTAAGGAATACCAATCTGACCATATCTCGCGAACTACAACTCGCACGCTAAAAATCTCTTCACCGAAGTGTTCTCATTGGCGATACCGTCATATTCATATATGTCGTGTTCGAAAAAGTAATGTATCCCGTTCTTGTATCTCCCGAAGAAGCTATCTTATGTTTCTCTCTGGAACCAGCTTGTGGTATACCTGACATGTTTACTGCAGGCTGTTTTATTTATATATCATATTATATTTATTTATTTCTCCTCCCATAGATAGACACACACCCCCTGAATTTTACAGCTTCAGATTGTGTCCCCCTCATACGGAATGTACATCTTGCACGAGGACATAAAAATCCCGTAAGCACGCGCGATCGAAGTCTTACACTCAGCTACGAGTAGCAAAGATGAGTTTCGACGAAATCCTCGAGCTCACAGCTGTTTTTATATATTTTTCTAACGTATACATATTGTTAAGCTATATCCAAAAAATGTGATTTTGCATACAGCAACCAACTGCAACAGCAGTCACAGTGGAGCTGCCTGCTGTGTTGGTAATGCATGATGTACACTAAACACAGCAGATAGAGTATAGAAGGGCTGTCTCTTGCTGCTGCTTGCTGTAGAAGTGCCGCTGGCTGCACTGCTTGCTTTGACTACTGCTGTATAACATAACTGTTTGTTGCGCTTTTCGCTGCTACTGTACTATAACTGTACTTGCTGTGTACATGTCCACGTATTGTTCGCTTTCTGTGGCACTTACTGTAGGGCCATTCCTAACCAACGAAAACATTTACGATTCCTGAGGTTTTTGTCGTGAACTGAAATTTTGTTTGTATTGATTCACGACTAAAGCCTCACGATTCATGACGCCATTTGTTTTTACAATTTCCTTGAAAAAAACAAATCACGATTCATGACATTTGTCGTCGCCCAAAATACGCCTGATCAAGGCTCTACGTAACCCACCCGAAACCAACGGTATCCGATGGCTGGTATAGGGGCATGTCCGGCCCTGCTTTGAACGCAGATTGTGGACAGCGAGTGGCGGCCTAAATACACTGCTGTGTGCGCGCTAACGAGCACGCTGTGGCCTCGAAAGCTCGAGGAGTAGGGGACACAGCGTGAAGAAAAAGCTAAAATAATCTGAAAATCTCATGGGCCAGGCAGAGCAGACGACATGCCAGCGAGATTGGAACCTCACCCGGACCTGGCCTGGCCCACGGCGCGTGAGGTTGGAATATCACAGACCGTGTCCGGCCTCTGCCTATGATCTTAATCACGGACCGGGTCGGGCGCATGCCGGCTTGGGTCACCCCACGGGGAACATCCCAGTTCCCGAAGGGGGGCTTTGTATAACGAATTAAACCTGTGATTTGTTTGCCAGGCGACGCGTTTTCGCCCCTCGCTCTCATAGCCGATCTCGCCAGCGCCGGCCTCGAACCGCGGGGGATCAACCGGGGAGCCTGACCTCCGGGCCTGGCCGTCGACCTAGGCCCGTGGCCCGGGGCGGTGGTGAAGTCCAAACAAAAAGTGTCGGTTTCACGGGGTAACCCGTCCCACTCGGCTGAGGGCGTGTCTTAAACCATTCGACCGCTTTGACTGACTGAAACGGAACGAGATTGTTCGCGTTCGTTCGTTCTTTCGCTTGCTGTTTTTGCGGTTTGTGTCCGATCGACGTTCTAGGCACTCGACCCTGGAATAGGCCGCAACAGAAAGTAACCCATGAAAATTACCTCGGGACTGTGCAGCTGGATTCTAGGATAGGGATGCCGTCAGGCTGAAAGCAAGCGCTCCTTGAACAGAGGATAGCTTCACACGCAAATGGAGCGCCTGACATGCCTCGCACCGAGCAGTGCGAGCCGTCCAAGTGGCACCTTCGGGACAAATCTATAACTTATTATATCCCCGTCGCGGCTCGACGAGGTATCCTGGTGCTTCAGTGAACATCGGTCCAGCGTTTTTTCTACTGTAGATATCTATCGCCACTGTTGTCTCGTTCGCCACCGGGATGTTTATCTCGTGAGCCTCCTTTTTAAGTCATGGCCGTATTTCTTGGCTCCTACCGAAGGCGAGACCCGTGGCGTCTGCACGTGCCCCATCTCGTGCTCCCATGTTATCTCAATGTGCCCCACATACCGTCGTGGGCCTCCCAGCAAATGTCGCAACCAGTGGGAACACTTCCAGCAGCAAATAACTACCATAGAGCTCGTTCCTAGTGGGCCATTCGGTCCCACGGAACAAGGATTTTACTGTTTTGACAGGTACGCTTCCTCTTTTATAAAACTTACAAAATACGTCGTCAGCTGTTGTGAGTACTACTGATTGAACAGTTGAAACTCTACTTTTTAAGCTGCGTGATACGTTAGACACGCTTAATGGGCGCTCCTGTTCTATGTTTTATATTTCATCGTGGTGTTTGTGAGTTAAATCTACGATATAGTGTTGATACTCAGCTTGGCATTTGTTAAAAATAATTCGTTCGCACGTGTTCTATATTGAATCCTCATTGCATATATAGTTCGATGAATCCCCTGGATGCAACCAGGGTCAACAGGACAATTTTACAACAGGGATATTGACGCATATACATTCTGTGCATTGAAACTCTATAACCCGCAAATAGTATATAACCCGGAGAGGGAGAAGGGTTTTTTTTTTATACACAGGTATACCGGAATAAGTAACGTGTATCACACAAAACATGTTGTAATTAAACATGTTATGTTTCTGGAATAAGGACGGCACCTGTATTGTTTTGTCAGTAATATAATCATAGTTGCATCGATACCTAAGGAGGTAGTAAGTAACTTTATGAAGATACTTTGTACCTTGTAGGATAAATTATCTATAAACTCAGAAACACGTCAGCTGTGAATACATTATAAATGATTATGTATTTTGTCCGAGTATGGTACATGTAAGAAAAAGTGGGTTCAGTTGAGTGAAACATTGGTTTAATACGGAACTATTTGTACAGATACAACAACGCATGTGACAGATGATACAAATAGGAGCCAACTCATCCGTTGGTTATGAGGCACTGTCTCATGGGATGTACATAATATCCTATGTGTAATAAATCAGGCGGTCGTTTACAAGGCAGTATTCGTAGTCCTACGCTGCTTGTTCTTGCTGTTGTGTAGTATCGTACGTTTACAAACCGGACGTGGGGCTTGCATGCTGGTGCAGCACTGGTCTGTGGGTGCACGAAACGATCGCACCCTTTTGTACGATGTTCAGATTGGTTCAACTGCCACTCCGTTCGGAAATCTAAGATCCCGTTACATCGAAGTATATACTGTAGTTACAATACTATCCAAACATTCTTTACATTTCCGGCCATAATGATATGGCCACATGCACGCAGCGCTCGGGAGCGGGCCTGCGTGCCTGCGTGCCTGGTACATACCAGGTATCTACGAGTCAAAATATGATACACCAACAATGGCAGCGGCAGTAGCACCAGTATGACAGTGTTGTTGCTTGCTGCGTTTTTTCAAGAGTTTGCACCGGAAAGCGACTGGCACGTGAGCCAGGCGCTCGGGGCTCGCGCACCCTCTTGCTTCGTTCCCTCAGTTTTCGCTAAATTCCGAGTCTCTCTTGTGACACGATATCGGGTATTTTTCATGGTGATCTGGTTTATGTTATTGTTGTAGGTCAACTTGGGTGAAGGGCTTTTTTCACTTGTCAAATCAAGCAAAACCCGACAGCACGTATCATATTGAGATCATACGCCAGTCTGATCACAATTTTAAGCTCGATTTGATTTAGCGAACACTTCTGAAATAAATACTACGAACCAGACGGCAGAAGTTCAATTCTCGGCATCCCCACAACGTCCCTTTTTATTTTGAAACTCTTTTTTGCACTTTGCATTTTTGCTTTGTAGGCGTATGTCGCCATAACCAAACAGCACTCGGAATAGCATTTGTGTTTCCACCGGTTGAAAGGCCTCCAATATGATACTGTTATAAACAGACAGTTCTTCTTACGGCTAAAGGCATTAGAGAAAGCATAGTGAAAACAAATGTAAAAACGGTCAATGTTTCGGCCTGCGAGAGGTTGATAAACCTCGTAAAAAATCCTTACTGAAAAAATTGCTCGAAATCCCGAGGATCCGGGGGGGGGGGTGCTGACGAAGTATCCTCGGGTCAAAAAACACTTTTAAAACACTTTATGAGTATGTGTTTAGTGTTTAGTTATACGCATATTCCGATATCTAGTTTTACGAAAACAAGTATACCCATACCAGTCTATTGTATATCGAGCTTATATTTATTGTTTCACAGATCGAGCTTATAATCGTTGCCGGACCTAGTCCAAGTGCTTTTTAGATTTGATACCCGCACATATCATGGGTTTGTCGGTATACCAGGTATGTATGTCGTAAGTAGGTAGTCGACGTACGATATTCGACAAGTCTAACTAAACAGCTTTTGCTGTTGTATTTTTAGAGTTCGTAAACAAGAAGAATATTGACTGCTGCAGCTGTACATTGTTTTCACAGCTGTAGCTGCTGGACATTGGCGTATTTACTCCTGCTGCACATACATATCGTTATGATAAGCCTAAAATTATATTTTCCAGCAACCAACTGTAACATTAGTATTTAATATCAAATCACGCAACATACGACAGCACGGATCATGTCGACATTATAATGAGGAGCATCAATAGATGCTCTTCCTAATGGGTCGTGTGTGTCTGCCCGTGCGGGTATACCCCTGCTCCCGAACGGACACAAACGGACAAAAAACAGTTCTGAAAGCGGCCAGAGCGTGTCTTTATTTAACGAAAGCTTAATATTGAGGTTTGTCTGCACGTCCCTCGTTCGCTTTGCTTTTTTTTAGCGCGCGACGCGTACACTCAACCGATTCAGACACGCTCGGGACTGATAGAGGCCCGCTATTTGTGCCGACCGTCCTGTGCTAAAAAAAAAACAAAATGCTGCTGCTGCTGAACGAGTGCGTACCAGGAACCACCACCAAACCACGGGACGAAGCCACCACCAACCACCACCAGCCACTACGAGCAACAACAACTTCTGGTGCTCCTGCGGCTCGTGGGGCAGGGGTGGTGGCGGTGGTGGTGATGGTCGTCGTTGTGGTGTTTGCTGGTGATGGTGGTGTGTGTGCTGGTTGCTTTTTTAGTTGTGTGCGATGATGGTCTTCCTCTTCTCGTCCGATCATCGACAAGTTCGACACAACAATCACGATCGATCATCACCATCAACCCTTGACAGCCTTGACATGCCGTGACTGTCACCAAACAACTAGTTTTTAGTGTGGAACACTCCACCCTACACCCTTGACAGCGCATGTTTTGCCTTGCTTGACATGTCTCCCGACATCTTTGCTTGAGAGTTGCCGGTGGTGATGCTCATCGTTGCTATATACTACTGCTAGTTTGCTCTACTGCCGAGAAATCCCAGTGACACAATTTGGCACTGGCAACAGTTTAGGGCAGTCACTATGGCCTAGCTCTGCGATCTCGGCACCGCTTTCGACACGAGCAGCACAGGACGGTCGGCACAAATAGCGGGCCTCTATCAGTCCCGAGCGTGTCTGAATCGGTTCAGTGTACGCGTCGCGCGCCAAAAAAATGCAAAGCGAACGAAGTGCAGACGAAGTGCGAAGTGCAGACAGACAAACCTCAATATTAAGCTTTCGTTAAATAAAGCCACGCTGCGGCAGCTTTCAGAACTGTTTTTTGTCCGTTTGTGTCCGTTCGCGACCAGGGGGGTACACCCCCACGGGCACATACCCAACCCATTAGGAAGAGCATCTATTAATGCTTCGAAGGGCTAGCGCCCTTCTCAGCATCAAATATCTCCTCATTATAATGAGCAAAGCGCCGGGCTGCGTGCACCGAATGCTACCTGGAAAACGCTCAGCCAAGCCACACACACATCACACACCACAGGCCCACCCCCAGCCACCACCACCAGCCAAGCAGCAGGGGCACCTGAAGCTTGTGGCTCGTGGTGGCTGGGGTTCGTGTGGTGGTGGGTGGTGGTGGTTGTGGTGTTGTGGTGTACTATGTACGTACCAGGTATGTGATGATGCTCTTGCTCTTCTCGTTCGATGACAGCGACTCAAAAACAGCAATAATATATAGGTCGTGTATGCCATTACAGCAAACGCTCAGCCAAGTCACACACACATCACACACCACAGGCCCACCCCCAGCCACCACCACCAGCCAAGCAGCAGGGGACCTGAACTTGGCTGGGTGGGCTGGGGGTCGTGTGTGGTGGGTGTGGGGTGGTGTTATTGTGTGTGACTGGCTAGCTTTGTGTTGCATCTCGAATATAGCGGAGCGTGCACGACAAACAACATCATCAATACGACTACACACACACCACCCACAACCACCACCACCACCACCACACGAACCCCAGCCACCAACGAGCCACAAGCTTCAGGTGCCCCTGCTGCTTGGCTGGTGGTGGTGGCTGGGGGTCGTGTGGTGGTGGGTGGTGGTGGTGGTGGTGGTGGTGCTGTGGTTGCAGTCTGTCGGAAGCTGCCTGTTGCAGCTACGATGTACAAATCTGTGTGTGTGTTCTTCACTTTCAACCCTTGACAGCCTTGACATGCCGTGACTGTCACCAAACAACTAGTTTTTAGTGTGGAACACTCCACCCTACACCCTTGACAGCGCATGTTTTGCCTTGCTTGACATGTCTCCCGACATCTTTGCTTGAGAGCTTGAGCGCAGGGTTAAATAAAAAATCTCAGTGACAATTGTCACTGTGGTAACCAATTATGACAGTCAATACCGCCTAGCTCTCCGATCTCGGCACGGCTTTCGACACGAGCNGTCCATCCCATTTATTATCTGCTGCTGCTGCTGCTGCAGAAAAACAAAAAGACAATAAAACACGATTTCTGAAATGATACAGATTTTACGAAATACGAGCAAAAAGACAATACAAATAAAAACGAATTCTGAAATGATTCAGATTTCTTAGTTTGCATTTTTCTCTGTACAAGGTTTTTGCGCTGACACGCATCGCTTAACAATAAATGTTGGTGGGTGGTGTTGGTGATTGTAGGACTACCAGCCCAGGGACCAACCGACCTGATACCTGATACAGATTTTACAAAATACGAGCAAAAAGATCATACAACAAAAACGAATTATGAAATGATTCAGATGTATTTGTTTACTGGTACATTTTTCTCTGTACTCGTACAAGGTTTTTGCGCTGACACGCATCGCTTAATTAACAGTAAATGTTGGTGGGTGGTGTTGGTGATTGTGGGACTACAGCCAGGGACCACGACCAACACGTATAAAATTGCTGCTGCATCGAGTCGGTCTCTCTTACAAACAGAACCTGCTCAACAATAGTGTGCTTTGCGTTTTTTTTTTATTTTACTTCTCTAAAAATTCTGCCGAAGGAAGGATTTGAGGTAAATTTTTGAAAAAACGGCAAAAATTTACTTATACGAAATATGTTTTTGATCAAAAGTTACGGTAACGTTTGTCTCTCAGTTTGATTGGCCTACACGCACCGAGCATTCTACCGACGCAGAACGCCCCAAATTATGGGAGATGTCTCCCATAGGCCACAGACCTTGCTGCTTGCTTACACAACACAACAACCGGTGGGAGCACAGAGGCTCGAGAGGTGTAGCTACAGTATGATACGGACAAGCGGTGCTGGATTTTGCTAACGGGGCGCGGGCGGACTGCTGCCGGCCCGCTACGGTACGCTCTCGCCGGCTTGGTGTCGTGGAGGATGCGCTGTTCAGAAAACTACTCGTACGAGTACGAGTTACTCGTACGAGTGTACCGTATCGGTCGTACTGTATGACGTAGCTCGTACCGCCTTGCTCGTAGAGCGCGACAGGATGACAGATCGTCGTGTATCATTTCAATTTCACCACACTGCGGCAGCAGCACTAGCAGCACTAGCAGCAGCGGCGGCGCGCCGCCACGGTCTATATATGTCGGGCGCCGGGCGGGCTTGGAGCGGAGCGTGGCGGCGCGGTGTCGCGCGTAGGTCGTGGGCAGCAGCAGCAGCAGCACACGACGACAAGAATAGTCGGGTGCAAAATCGAAAAAGGCAAAAACGGAAGCGGTTGCTTCTGCTGCTCTGCTGCCGCTGCTGCTGCTGCTGCTGCTGCTGCTGCTGCTGCTGATGCTGCTGCTGCTGCCGCTGCTGACCCTGCTGCTGGGGCTGCCGGCACGTAGCTGCAGCCCCTGGTGCTGCTGCTTGCGGTCGTTGGATAGCACCTGCGGCACTGCGGTCATACCCCTGCCGCCGCCACCGTTGCTGGGCTGCCGTTCCTCTCGTACGCTACTTTTTGTTTTCGTTGTTTGTTTGGTTTGCAGCATTGCCTCACCCCATTTCCCTTACTATCTTCGGGGGCGTCGCCTGCAAGATTTTGTTTACTTCTATCGCAAACACACCGAAACCAGGAGGGGAAGGGAATTGACTTTTTTGAGCGGAAGGAAAGTAATTTATTTTTTTACTTCTATCGCAAACACTCTATTGTGACGAAAAAAGCTGACACTTTCGCAAAGGATGACATTGATTTTCTTTTTAGAAACTTTAAAAACAACATAATAGGGTTTTATTATCGAGCAACGGTTTAATAGAGGTCACGATTCGCGACAAAAATTGGACATTTTCTGGAATGCTTTGGCTTTTCACCTGCTGCCGCGGATGGTTTCTCGCGCTATCAACTGCGGGGCACGGAGGGGGCCCGCGTGTACACCACCGCCCAAGTACCGGTCCCGGCCGAGGCGCGTGGGGCATATTCGGTGCCTTCCAGATTGCGAAATGTGGCAAATAGCTTAGGGGAGACGTTCCGACTTGACACCGCCTCGCACTACCATGAAAAAGCTGTCGTACGACTGTTTCGCATTTCGACGGTTTGTTTTTGTCCCACCGTATCAACGGAACACACACAGTACGCACCACACACGAGACAACAAGGACCACACCCACATTGAACGAGACACATATCAAGCGTCGTGCAGCAGTAGTTGATACCATGTTGCATGCATCTGCTCTCTTTGTGCTGTGTACAGCAGTATACTGTAGCAGTTGTTGTACGAGAGGCTTGAAATGTTGCATGTAAATTTGTTTATTTATGTCCAATAACTCTGAATCTACGTAGAGTAGTTACACAGATCTACGAGTACGCATATACAGTACGTATGCATATCAGATAAACCTCTCTCTATCTACGTAAACGATAGGCCGATCTACATACGTACGAATACGAGTATTTGGGTACAGTCAGGTACTGTACACTTACTACTAGTACAGCTGTACTTTACCAGTAATGAATGTCTCGTTAATTTAAACTACGATATACAAAGCAGCCAAGGTGCCACTTATCGAAGAGCACAGCAGTAGCAGAAAAAGCTACATAAGACGAAGTAGCCGCTGCTCAGATTTTGGCCTTTATGACAGTTGTGGTGTCCTGTTTGCGTGCGCAAGATCCGTAGCACACATTTAGCAAGGGGAATCCAGCAGGTCTAGCTGTGACAGCTACGAACTACTGTAGTTTTCTGTCTCTTTTCGTGTATGCGTGTGTGTATGTTTGTTGTATGCGATTTCAGCAAAAACCTACCCCTCTGATTTTAAGTTCCCGCGCAGTACAGCAGCGATGGAAAACGACAAAACAGCTAATACATGTCACGGGTATGGCTAACATTTCATACTCGCCGATAATGCGGGCCCCGGGCACCCGAGTACCCAGCTGTTCGACGGGTTCTTTTAGAAGAGTACTCGGCCGCTAAACGCGTTCCAGCGTACCCGCCCAAACCGTAGTAATACTCTTATCTAAGGACGGGGCGGGACTCGTCGGGCACCAGCCCCGTCACAGCTTATATTGTGTATACTCAGCTGTACAGCGAAGAGCAGCCGTGATCACTCCCTGTACTGTTGTGTCCACACCCTTCTCTCCAGCACAACAGGTAGATATAACTGTGTGTGCCCTGTGTACTCACTCGTTGTGTTTTGTTTATCGTATGTCCTCTGTGCTATGCTGTCGGTACGGTTATGGGTACAGTCACTTCTTCTGGTGTATGTGTGTACTCTGGGTCCACTCCATGACTGAAGTCGTTATACTCTGTGTCTTACGTGCTGCTGTAGCGGTACCCTGCGGGGGCCTGCTTCTTTGTGTATCCATTGCGAACAAAAAACGAAACTCACGATTCGCGACATTTATTAGATCTTAATGGCACAATATCACGATTCGTGGCTTTTCAGGTATGTCCCAGTTTATGTCACGGTTGGTGGCATTTTTGGTAATCCGAGAATGTCTATGTTCCGAGAATATTTGCGAGTGGTGCGCGACTGGGGCCGGGCTGGGCCGAGTCGGGTCCGTGATACATTTTCAAGTCATGGGCCGAATCCCGACACAGCGTGTGATATTTCAATCTCCCGCGCTGCGGGTGTGGCCCGGTTGTCGAGATGCCAATCGGAGTGCATCTTCATTTAGGCAATGCAATACGTACATATCGGCTATTGCCTAGTCCATCGTCCACTACGAATTCATAAGGCCGTTTCTTATATAATTTATATTCAGGTTCACAAATCGACCCCTTTTTACTATTTTCTTCTTATGATTGTGACTTCATTTGGTAAGTCTTGTAGACGAAAATGTTTATGCAGGCGTACGACAACAAACACTTTTTTTATGTGATACGGAGACCACAAAGACGAGGTGCCACGCCCATATATTCGTATTATGTAGTATGTACCAAGTAAACAGCAGTACGTATACTAGGATTAATATAGGAGCTGAAGGTACGACGTACCCCGATCATATTCACTGGTACAAATAACAAGTTGGAATCGAGTTACCCCCGACAAACGCCCATCACGTGCCACCTCTGCGTGCCAAGCGAGCAGCGACGGCACCCAGATGCCGGGGTGTCCTCGGCGAGTCAAGATCATCGTGCCGGCTTTCCATCTGATGGGCAGCACAAAACACAGGCCCACAGTAACAACAAAGAGCGGTACATATACTGGTGGTATGCATCAGACAAGCTTCGAGACAGATCACGTCTGTCTACGTATATTAAACCCGTCAGGATCTAACACACCATCCGCATCGTCCCTCCCCGATGCCGTAGTGATGGTCCTTGGCTGTCTGCCGGGCGAGTGCAGGCTTGTTCCTGGTTGATGGCCGGGCAGTGTGGGCGTGTACTCGACGGCTTCAGTCTGTTATCAGCAGCTCTACGGGTGTACCGGGTAGATGTATAATGCAAATATTGCTGTTGTACTAAAGATAGTACGGATATAAAACCTACATAATGGCTCAAATGTAAAAAATAATTTTGTAAACTCTGAACTTGACCAATCTGGGGCGCAGAGTAGCCGGGGTGGCCTGATCAAACTGATATTAAGATTCTTGTGATTAAACTTCTTCGTTTTGAGTTGCATCCGATGTTATGTCTTTGCCCTTGATCACTAGTGGTTGTTATCAGGGATGTACATCAACTCATAATGACGTGTTGAAATTTTTTATTATTTTTCGTGATTAACGTTAATCACGCGATGTGATAATAATTTTGTATTTTATATTTTTAATCAACCAGTCATGATTAGTTGATTAGTGAACATAATCATGATTAGTTGATAAGTTTTTAATAAACAAGAGGCATTTAGTGATGTAACCGTAAAAAAAATGATTCTCCGGCGCACATTGCCTCAAATTACCAATTCAATGATTAGTTGATTATTGAAATAAGTCATGATAATTAGTTGGATATTTTAGAATAAAAAATAGGCGTTTTGTAATTTAACCGTAAAAACATCAACAATCAACCGATACTCATGCCTATCAATCACATCATGGTATACAGTGATTGTGTTGATATTAATCAACTAATAATCATGATTATATCAACACGATTTTGACGTATTAATCAACAACCAAATCAACCCCGAAAGTTAGTTGATGTACATTCTTAGTCGTTATATGGACATTAAGAGGTATGGCATAAGAATCCACCTTATTCACACAAATTCTGGTATTCTCACAAAATGTCATTTATTTGTTTTTCAGTTTAGACCAAAACCAGGTAAACCTGGTCACTTCGGTGCCAAAACATATTGTAACTAAACCAAGTGCAAATACAGGACATAGGGACACCCTCTACCATTGGGCCAGCTATCACATCTCGTACCGGATTTTGGCCATAAAATGGTCGGGTACACCTGGCTTTTTTACTACAGTAGTAACCATTTGAGAACGTGCCTTTTTTTCTTCAAATAACGGTATTTGCCGTTCATTTTTTGTGGCAACAAAAATGTTCCGAAAATCTCAAAATGAAGATCAATATTTCCATCTCCCATATTTCGTGTTGTATTCCAAGCTGTGGAAAAAGAGGCCAGCCCGACATAGACAGCAACATAGGCTTGGCCCAGCAGGAACACCCGGCCCGATTGAGCACTTGTACCCGGAGCACTGGGGTTCGACGTACCGCAAAGGCTTGTCTCTGCTCTCTGTTTAAAATCTGCAACTGGTTGATCGAGTTTCGTTCACCGGGAAAACTTTCACCACCGTCGGGGGGGGCTCCGCACCCGTAAACTCTTGTTGGCGTCCATCCTGGGACCCAGGGCGAGCATTCCCCGGGAACAGAATTTTGTTTAGAGGCTCGCGGCCCGCGGGGTGTGCAGTGCTCTGCCCTCGGTCCGGCCAGAAACGCGGCGAAACCTGCGTGTTGGTCGTTGCTCTTACAGCTCTTGATAGTAACCGACTGACAGCTCGCCTCCGGAGCGTTTTCTGGCGCTTTAAACGGTTGGCCACACGTCCCGAGGTCACAGGGAGCACTGTGCAAGCAGCAGCGTTGCGTGGCGTGCTCTGGGGGTAGAGCACGGGCTGGTCCAAAAACAAAGACAAGATCGCGTCAAACCACACGTACTCGTACGTACGAGCACGCAAATCGCCGGAGGCATGTTGTTTTTGTACACTTTTACAGAATCAGCTGGTTTTTTTTTTGTCGCTGATTATTAGATACTGCTGTAGATGCGCAGCCTACTCGTGCTCGAGCTAGAAACGAGGTATACAACTCAGATTTTGCACGACGACTCTCCTCTGGTAGAGGGGTCGAGGCGAACGCTGTGCGAGGCAAATGGTCTCACCTCTCAGACTTGGTGATGTCGTCCGTGATGGTATACCCAGAGAGAGACGTACACCCAAACGGCCCCAAGCAGCACCGACGGCCGGGAACAGAAGACCAGCCCGTGCTCTACGCCCAGAGCACGCCACGCAACGCAGCTGCTTGCACAGTGCTCCCTGTGACCTCGGGACGTGTGGCCAACCGTTTAAAGCGCCAGAAAACGCTCCGGAGGCGAGCTGTCAGTCGGTTACTATCAAGAGCTGTAAGAGCAACAACCAACACGCAGGTTTCGCAGCGTTTCTGGCCGGACCGAGGGCAGAGCACTGCACACCCCGCGGGCCGCGAGCCTCTAAACAAAACTCTGTTCCCGGGGAATGCTCGCCCTGGGTCCCAGGATGGACGCCAACAAGAGTTTACGGGTGCGGAGCCCCCCCCGATGGTGGCGAAAGTTTTCCCGGCGAACGAAACTCGATCAACCAGTTGCAGATTTTAAACAGAAAGCAGAGACAAGCCTTTGCGGTACGTCCAACCCCAGTGCTCCGGGTACAAGTGCTCAATCGGGCCGGGTGTTCCTCCTGAGCCACGCTTATGTTGCTGTCTACGTCGGGCTGGCCTCTTTTTCCACAGCTTGGAATACAACACGAAATATGCGAGATGGAAATATGGATCTTCATTTTGAGATTTTCGAAACTTTTTTGTTGCCACAAAAAATGAACGGCAAATACCGTTATTTGAAGAAACCAATGCACGTTCTCAAATGATTACTACTGTACTTTGTTTAGCTTTCAACTGATTTTGGCGAATGTTGAGCCAATCAGAGGCCATACATACACTGTCTCCTATACGCCCGACACGAAGGCATTACCACACTACCTACATACTACCCGCCACAACGACTACAGAACGTATCATACGCACGCATACAGCACAATGGACCTGTTGTAACATATACCAGGTACTACCTACTGCTGCTTGCTGACACGGTACGGACTGCGAGCAGTTCAGTCTCAAATCATCTCGACGTTTTGTTCGTATGCTATCAATGTGGCTACGACTAGATACATACGGTACAAGAAGACGTAAATACACGCCGTAGGAGTGAGTGTGATCATGAAATCAATGAAAGCTTAGTACGGGTATTACCCGTACTGAAAATAACAGAACGTTTATCAAGAGTTTGGAGGACACACGCATTCGCTATCATTCTGCTGTTCAGGCGCAAATTCAAAAGTGTTATTTCTCACAGCGAAAAAGTCTTGAAACACACCGTTCGTTGCGTGCATTTATTACTTGGTTTTAGTATATACCTGATTTTGACGTAAATGGATCAGGAATTCCTTGATTTTGGCAGCTGCCCTATTTTTTACATTGTTTGCTCGGAGAGTTTCCACCTGTTTTGGGGCCCTTTTTCAGCAGGGAGGGGCATGTTTTCGATTATGTTTGGTACCTTGCGCGTCACAATTCGTAGGCCATCGTCCCTGCGCTTCAAAAGAGGAAATACACCACTTGTTTCGCACCAAATATTGCTCGTTACCCCTATAGTAAACAGTGTAATTCTAGACTCACGGCATTTGTGAGTGCGAATTACCTTGGTTTTTAGGAGTTGCGTGCAAAGAACAGATGCGGTATACTACAAAGGAAACAACAACTAACAACGTATCTTATCCCCGATCCCTAGATCACACAAATCGGCTCTGCTGATGTACACTGAACGTATCCAGTCCGTTGTTGTTGTTGTACTACTGTTATTCACGTTCCTCCACACCGGTCGTCCACACCGGTGCCCGCGCGCACCCGAAATGATGATTGGGTACTTTGAACTTTGTCCTCGCCTGCTTGCCATCAGATGGAGTTTTGAAAATACAAGCGTTGACGATGGATTGCGTGTAGAGTAAGCACAATTTTATTACTACCAGCTCGACTAGCCACTATCAACTGAACTTTTTAGACCCCCCCCCATATCACGGTGTTATTTTTGAGAAGATAAATCATTGCCGCGTGCTTCGTCAATGACTTCGAACGAGAATAATTACTGCAAATATTATTTTCCAACTTTTTATTCGCGAACTTCGCAGAAATAGCTTCTTCAGGAAAACCAAACGAAAAACATTGTTTTTTCCAAACCAACATGTATCAACATGCCGCATCACCAAGGGGGACACATCGGTAAATATTTTTCTGGCGTATGAGTTGTTGCTCGTGAAATAGGCCGTGTTCGTATTCCTTTGGGCTGCGTTATTCAATAGGGGATAGATTTCCCACAGTAATCCTATACTGAAATCAATATAATAGTATTCAGGTCATATATCGGTTAATACGCCGAGCGATCCGACACTAAACGTCTATACAGGATCGCATCAACCGGGGTCAGACGTACATGTCACGTTTTTGCGAGCATATCTGGCTGTGTGAAAAACAACCTGCCAAATTACTAGGAAAATGTATGGAGCTGATTTGAAACCTTAGGGTAACCAACACCCTTTGGGGAAATCAAGTATTCACGCTGGTTTTTATATTTGGAAATCACTACTTGACGAAATTCTTCTTCGCAACAGTACGTAGGGACCCAAGCCTGGGCCTTTGCTTCAAATATAAAACGATCACTAGTTATTCTGGATAGAAGTTGCCAAAACGTCCTAGAAAATACAAAACACTACCTACAGAAGAAACAAATACAAAAATTAAAAATGGGCTTCCTACGTTTTTATAAGACGAACACCCCCGCTAAATTTCGTTTTCGAACTCTAAAAAAACAGCCTGCCAAAGTGCGAAGATATAATGTCGTGAGTGTTGCTTAAACCAGCTGGTAGGGTCAGACGACTTTTATTTTTGGCTAAACGTAGCGGAAACAATGGAGCATAAATCAATGCCTTTGGTTTGACACATCGAAGCCGCCCCGTATCCTGTTTTGATGGAACTCGTATCGGAAGGCGTTTTTTTGGTTGGCAAAACAAATCTCATTGGCTTTCTTTTAGCGCAAATTATTTGCGTTACTAAAATCTGACGCGTAAGGGAAGACACAGCTTGTAGCACAAGCCCCCTACTATGAAAGTGTTCATAATACTAATCAAATACTTTGTTAAAATGATGGACGAAAGTGCAGAAGCATACAGAAGAGGATGAATTGGGTATTTATCCACTCAACAGTAGTTAGACTCTAAATCCCCGTCCCCCAACATACCCGTTCGCATAACATCCGTGCATGTCTTCGGGTAGAGTATCCGATGTGTATAGGAATCCGCAGATACATGCCAAACACGCAACAACTCTGTCGTCAACAGCACTGACTGAACGCGATGATCTTTGTATCAAAACCTGTCGTGGGTCGGGGTAAATAAAGGTTGAGGTGCTTTACTTCGTTTAATTACAGTGACTTGAGTTTGTGTAAATATATTCGTTTCGTCCGTGGAGCCATATCGTATCCTAAAACCAAACAAAAACACTTAACCGGACTCCGGGATGACGAAAGTCATTGTGGTAGGGTTTGTGTTATCTGCCGTCTACGGGCAGCATGAGTGCCCATAGGTACGGATAGGAATATGTTTCAGCCCGTGCCGTACGACTGCAGTCGTTCAAGCTCGGACACCAACTTGTATGCCCCACAATCAGGCAGCGAACGTCGCTCAAATCGCCAATTACCGTGCTCAATGTTCCCCTCTAAACTCCCTACTTTGATGATCCCCATTAACAATAGCTCAGGTTGTTTATTGTATCTCTTATATATCTATTGTGTACCTCGTAGGTGCAACAAAACAAACGTATATCCAAGACAGTCATAGTGTCAGTCTATGAGATGTCCGGGCTTCACGACGGTGTAGAACACCCCGAAACCGTCCGGTTGATACTTAGGCGCCCAGGCCTTCGTTCATAAATTCATCAATCCTGGTTATCACACGTTCGTGACACGCAATCCCATACTCGCCACCCCTTTCTCCTCTCTCGCTGCACTCTGCTCGCTTGTTAATACCAGGACAAGGGCCTCATTGTTGCCCGCGGGCGCCAGCTATAGTAGCAGTTCACGGTTGAAATCAACTGCGCCTCTTCTGCACCGTCATATATCGCCGTACTCGGCGTGTACACGCCTGTTGTACTACGGCTAATAGCGCACGATGACTCGCGAAGAAGGACCTCGACAGAAGTATCGTCGACTGCGGAGGAGTTATGTGCACACTTTCCAAGGCACAACGAGGGTTGGGGCCGTCCACCTTTGCGCTTACGGCCGCCGCGATCCACACCCTGTCGCGGCTGTTCTATGCTTCCTCTTGGCGGGAATCCTTGTGTCACCCATTTTCGACAGTGTGGCGTGGACGAGGGGAGTAGGGTTTGGCGTGTTGGCCGCACCGTGCGGTACCGGATCCGCCACAGCAGGAAGAACGACCACTGTTAATGTATCCGTCACCCCTACAACTGGCCTGGACCACGCGATGTTCAACTGCGAGGGCGGAGACTTTAGAGTGTTTTGGGCAGGCGTCGTCCACATAACGGAAACCATTAATATCGGCCCAGGCACGACGGTGCACATCATGGGAGACCGCATCCCCGACGAAAAAAAAAACAAAATGCTGCTGCTGCTGAACGAGTGCGTACCAGGAACCACCACCAAACCACGGGACGAAGCCACCACCAACCACCACCAGCCACTACGAGCAACAACAACTTCTGGTGCTCCTGCGGCTCGTGGGGCAGGGGTGGTGGCGGTGGTGGTGATGGTCGTCGTTGTGGTGTTTGCTGGTGATGGTGGTGTGTGTGCTGGTTGCTTTTTTAGTTGTGTGCGATGATGGTCTTCCTCTTCTCGTCCGATCATCGACAAGTTCGACACAACAATCACGATCGATCATCACCATCAACCCTTGACAGCCTTGACATGCCGTGACTGTCACCAAACAACTAGTTTTTAGTGTGGAACACTCCACCCTACACCCTTGACAGCGCATGTTTTGCCTTGCTTGACATGTCTCCCGACATCTTTGCTTGAGAGTTGCCGGTGGTGATGCTCATCGTTGCTATATACTACTGCTAGTTTGCTCTACTGCCGAGAAATCCCAGTGACACAATTTGGCACTGGCAACAGTTTAGGGCAGTCACTATGGCCTAGCTCTGCGATCTCGGCACCGCTTTCGACACGAGCAGCACAGGACGGTCGGCACAAATAGCGGGCCTCTATCAGTCCCGAGCGTGTCTGAATCGGTTCAGTGTACGCGTCGCGCGCCAAAAAAAAGCAAAGCGAACGAAGTGCAGACGAAGTGCGAAGTGCAGACAGACAAACCTCAATATTAAGCTTTCGTTAAATAAAGCCACGCTGCGGCAGCTTTCAGAACTGTTTTTTGTCCGTTTGTGTCCGTTCGCGACCAGGGGGGTACACCCCCACGGGCACATACCCAACCCATTAGGAAGAGCATCTATTGATGCTTCGAAGGGCTAGCGCCCTTCTCAGCATCAAATATCTCCTCATTATAATGAGCAAAGCGCCGGGCTGCGTGCACCGAATGCTACCTGGAAAACGCTCAGCCAAGCCACACACACATCACACACCACAGGCCCACCCCCAGCCACCACCACCAGCCAAGCAGCAGGGGCACCTGAATCTTGTGGCTCGTGGTGGCTGGGGTTCGTGTGGTGGTGGGTGGTGGTGGTTGTGGGTGGTTGTGGTGGTACTATGTACGTACCAGGTATGTGATGATGCTCTTGCTCTTCTCGTTCGATGACAGCGACTCAAAAACAGCAATAATATATAGAGTACGTGTATGCCATTCAGCAAACGCTCAGCCAAGTCACACACACATCACACACCACAGGCCCACCCCCAGCCACCACCACCAGCCAAGCAGCAGGGGACCTGAACTTGGGCTCGTGGTGGGGCTGGGGGTCGTGTGTGGTGGTGTGTGGTGGTGGTGTGTATGTGTGTGTGATGATGCTGCTCTTGTGTTGCAACTCGAATATATGCGGAGTCGTGCACGACAAACAAACATCACACATACGACTACACACACAACCACCCACACCACCACCACCACCACCACACGACCCCAGCCACCAACGAGCCACAAGCTTCAGGTGCCCCTGCTGCTTGGCTGGTGGTGGTGGCTGGGGGTCGTGTGGTGGTGGGTGGTGGTGGTGGTGGTGGTGGTGCTGTGGTTGCAGTCTGTCGGAAGCTGCCTGTTGCAGCTACGATGTACAAATCTGTGTGTGTGTTCTTCACTTTCAACCCTTGACAGCCTTGACATGCCGTGACTGTCACCAAACAACTAGTTTTTAGTGTGGAACACTCCACCCTACACCCTTGACAGCGCATGTTTTGCCTTGCTTGACATGTCTCCCGACATCTTTGCTTGAGAGCTTGAGCGCAGGGTTAAATAAAAAAACTCAGTGACAATTGTCACTGTGGTAACCAATTATGACAGTCAATACCGCCTAGCTCTCCGATCTCGGCACGGCTTTCGACACGAGCCGTACCAGGTATGTGATGATGCTCTTGCTCTTCTCGTTCGATGACAGCGACTCAAAAACAGCAATAATATATATGAGTACGTCGTATGCCATTACAGCAAACGCTCAGCCAAGTCACACACACATCACACACAACAGGCCCACCCCCAGCCACCACCACCAGCCAAGCAGCAGGGGCACCTGAATCTTGTGGCTCGTGGTGGCTGGGGTTCGTGTGGTGGTGGGTGGTGGTGGTTGTGGGTGGTTGTGGTGGTGTGTGGTACTATGTACGTACCAGGTATGTGATGATGCTCTTGCTCTTCTCGTTCGATGACAGCGACTCAAAAACAGCAATAATATATATGAGTACGTCGTATGCCATTCAGCAAACGCTCAGCCAAGTCGACACACCACAGGCCCACGACACCACCACTACACGACCCCAGCCACCACGGAGCACGAGCCACAAGCTTCAGGTGCCCCTGCTGCTTGGCTGGTGGTGGTGGCTGGGGGTCGTGTGGTGGTGGGTGGTGGTGGTGGTGGTGGTGGTGCTGTGGTTGCAGTCTGTCGGAAGCTGCCTGTTGCAGCTACGATGTACAAATCTGTGTGTGTGTTCTTCACTTTCAACCCTTGACAGCCTTGACATGCCGTGACTGTCACCAAACAACTAGTTTTTAGTGTGGAACACTCCACCCTACACCCTTGACAGCGCATGTTTTGCCTTGCTTGACATGTCTCCCGACATCTTTGCTTGAGAGCTTGAGCGCAGGGTTAAATAAAAAACTCAGTGACAATTGTCACTGTGGTAACCAATTATGACAGTCAATACCGCCTAGCTCTCCGATCTCGGCACGGCTTTCGACACGAGCTTTTTTTTTGTCCATCCCATTTATTATCTGCTGCTGCTGCTGCAGAAAACAAAAAGACAATAAAACACGATTTCTGAAATGATACAGATTGTACGAAATACGAGCAAAAAGACAATACAAATAAACACGAATTCTGAAATGATTCAGATTTCTTAGTTTGCATTTTTCTCTGTACAAGGTTTTTGCGCTGACACGCATCGCTTAACAATAAATGTTGGTGGGTGGTGTTGGTGACTGTAGGACTACCAGCCCAGGGACCAACCGACCTGATTGATACCTGATACAGATTTTACAAAATACGAGCAAAAAGATCATACAACAAAAACGAATTATGAAATGATTCAGATGTATTTGCTTACTGGTACATTTTTCTCTGTACTCGTACAAGGTTTTTGCGCTGACACGCATCGCTTAATTAACAGTAAATGTTGGTGGGTGGTGTTGGTGATTGTGGGACTACCAGCCCAGGGACCAACCGACCAACCCAGTAAATGTTGGTGGGTGGTGTTGGTGATTGTGGGACTACCAGCCCAGGGACCAACCGACCAACCGTATAAATAAGCTGTTTGCTGTGCCACCTACAGTAAGTGCGGTCATTCCTTACAAACAGAAACGAATCAATAAATTAGAGTGTTTGCGTTATTTTTTAACTTTTACTTCTCTAAAAATTCTGCCGAAGGAAGGATTTGAGGTAATTTTTTAAAAAAACGGCAAAAAATTACTTTAGAGAAGTATGTTTTTGATCAAAAGTTACGGTAACTTTTGTCTCTCAGTTTGATTGGCCTACACGCACCTAGCATTCTACCGACGCAGAACGCATCAAATTATGGGAGATGTCTCCCATAGGCCACAACCTTGCTGGTTGCTCTACACAACACAACAACCGGTGGGAGCACAGACGCTCGAGAGGTGTAGCTACAGTATGATACGGACAAGCGATGCTGGATTTTGCTAACGGGGCGCCGGCGGACTGCTGGCGGCCCGCTACGGTACGCTCTCGCCGGCTTGGTGTCGTGGAGGATGCGCTGTTCAGAAGAACTACTCGTACGAGTACGAGTTACTCGTACGAGTCGTACTCGAATGGAGACGTGCTCGTACCGCCTTGCTCGTATAGCGCGACAGGATGACAGATCGTCGTGTATCATTTCAATTTCACCACACTGCGGCAGCAGCACTAGCAGCACTAGCAGCAGCGGCGGCGCGCCGCCACGGTCTAAATATGTCGGACGCCGGGCGGGCTTGGAGCGGAGCGTGGCGGCGCGGTGTCGCGCGTAGGTCGTGGGCAGCAGCAGCAGCAGCACACGACGACAAGAATAGTCGGGTGCAAAATCGAAAAAGGCAAAAACGGAAGCGGTTGCTTCTGCTGCTCTGCTGCCGCTGCTGCTGCTGCTGCTGCTGCTGCTGCTGCTGCTGATGCTGCTGCTGCTGCCGCTGCTGACCCTGCTGCTGGGGCTGCCGGCACGTAGCTGCAGCCCCTGGTGCTGCTGCTTGCGGTCGTTGGATAGCACCTGCGGCACTGCGGTCATACCCCTGCCGCCGCCACCGTTGCTGGGCTGCCGTTCCTCTCGTACGCTACTTTTTGTTTTCGTTGTTTGTTTGGTTTGCAGCATTGCCTCACCCCATTTCCCTTACTATCTTCGGGGGCGTCGCCTGCAAGATTTTGTTTACTTCTATCGCAAACACACCGAAACCAGGAGGGGAAGGGAATTGACTTTTTTGAGCGGAAGGAAAGTAATTTATTTTTTTACTTCTATCGCAAACACTCTATTGTGACGAAAAAAGCTGACACTTTCGCAAAGGATGACATTGATTTTCTTTTTAGAAACTTAAACAACATAATAGGGTTTTATTATCGAGCAACGGTTTAATAGAGGTCACGATTCGCGACAAAAATTGGACATTTTCTGGAATGCTTTGGCTTTTCACCTGCTGCCGCGGATGGTTTCTCGCGCTATCAACTGCGGGGCACGGAGGGGGCCCGCGTGTACACCACCGCCCAAGTACCGGTCCCGGCCGAGGCGCGTGGGGCATATTCGGTGCCTTCCAGATTGCGAAATGTGGCAAATAGCTTAGGGGAGACGTTCCGACTTGACACCGCCTCGCACTACCATGAAAAAGCTGTCGTACGACTGTTTCGCATTTCGACGGTTTGTTTTTGTCCCACCGTATCAACGGAACACACACAGTACGCACCACACACGAGACAACAAGGACCACACCCACATTGAACGAGACACATATCAAGCGTCGTGCAGCAGTAGTTGATACCATGTTGCATGCATCTGCTCTCTTTGTGCTGTGTACAGCAGTATACTGTAGCAGTTGTTGTACGAGAGGCTTGAAATGTTGCATGTAAATTTGTTTATTTATGTCCAATAACTCTGAATCTACGTAGAGTAGTTACACAGATCTACGAGTACGCATATACAGTACGTATGCATATCAGATAAACCTCTCTCTATCTACGTAAACGATAGGCCGATCTACATACGTACGAATACGAGTATTTGGGTACAGTCAGGTACTGTACACTTACTACTAGTACAGCTGTACTTTACCAGTAATGAATGTCTCGTTAATTTAAACTACGATATACAAAGCAGCCAAGGTGCCACTTATCGAAGAGCACAGCAGTAGCAGAAAAAGCTACATAAGACGAAGTAGCCGCTGCTCAGATTTTGGCCTTTATGACAGTTGTGGTGTCCTGTTTGCGTGCGCAAGATCCGTAGCACACATTTAGCAAGGGGAATCCAGCAGGTCTAGCTGTGACAGCTACGAACTACTGTAGTTTTCTGTCTCTTTTCGTGTATGCGTGTGTGTATGTTTGTTGTATGCGATTTCAGCAAAAACCTACCCCTCTGATTTTAAGTTCCCGCGCAGTACAGCAGCGATGGAAAACGACAAAACAGCTAATACATGTCACGGGTATGGCTAACATTTCATACTCGCCGATAATGCGGGCCCCGGGCACCCGAGTACCCAGCTGTTCGACGGGTTCTTTTAGAAGAGTACTCGGCCGCTAAACGCGTTCCAGCGTACCCGCCCAAACCGTAGTAATACTCTTATCTAAGGACGGGGCGGGACTCGTCGGGCACCAGCCCCGTCACAGCTTATATTGTGTATACTCAGCTGTACAGCGAAGAGCAGCCGTGATCACTCCCTGTACTGTTGTGTCCACACCCTTCTCTCCAGCACAACAGGTAGATATAACTGTGTGTGCCCTGTGTACTCACTCGTTGTGTTTTGTTTATCGTATGTCCTCTGTGCTATGCTGTCGGTACGGTTATGGGTACAGTCACTTCTTCTGGTGTATGTGTGTACTCTGGGTCCACTCCATGACTGAAGTCGTTATACTCTGTGTCTTACGTGCTGCTGTAGCGGTACCCTGCGGGGGCCTGCTTCTTTGTGTATCCATTGCGAACAAAAAACGAAACTCACGATTCGCGACATTTATTAGATCTTAATGGCACAATATCACGATTCGTGGCTTTTCAGGTATGTCCCAGTTTATGTCACGGTTGGTGGCATTTTTGGTAATCCGAGAATGTCTATGTTCCGAGAATATTTGCGAGTGGTGCGCGACTGGGGCCGGGCTGGGCCGAGTCGGGTCCGTGATACATTTTCAAGTCATGGGCCGAATCCCGACACAGCGTGTGATATTTCAATCTCCCGCGCTGCGGGTGTGGCCCGGTTGTCGAGATGCCAATCGGAGTGCATCTTCATTTAGGCAATGCAATACGTACATATCGGCTATTGCCTAGTCCATCGTCCACTACGAATTCATAAGGCCGTTTCTTATATAATTTATATTCAGGTTCACAAATCGACCCCTTTTTACTATTTTCTTCTTATGATTGTGACTTCATTTGGTAAGTCTTGTAGACGAAAATGTTTATGCAGGCGTACGACAACAAACACTTTTTTTATGTGATACGGAGACCACAAAGACGAGGTGCCACGCCCATATATTCGTATTATGTAGTATGTACCAAGTAAACAGCAGTACGTATACTAGGATTAATATAGGAGCTGAAGGTACGACGTACCCCGATCATATTCACTGGTACAAATAACAAGTTGGAATCGAGTTACCCCCGACAAACGCCCATCACGTGCCACCTCTGCGTGCCAAGCGAGCAGCGACGGCACCCAGATGCCGGGGTGTCCTCGGCGAGTCAAGATCATCGTGCCGGCTTTCCATCTGATGGGCAGCACAAAACACAGGCCCACAGTAACAACAAAGAGCGGTACATATACTGGTGGTATGCATCAGACAAGCTTCGAGACAGATCACGTCTGTCTACGTATATTAAACCCGTCAGGATCTAACACACCATCCGCATCGTCCCTCCCCGATGCCGTAGTGATGGTCCTTGGCTGTCTGCCGGGCGAGTGCAGGCTTGTTCCTGGTTGATGGCCGGGCAGTGTGGGCGTGTACTCGACGGCTTCAGTCTGTTATCAGCAGCTCTACGGGTGTACCGGGTAGATGTATAATGCAAATATTGCTGTTGTACTAAAGATAGTACGGATATAAAACCTACATAATGGCTCAAATGTAAAAAATAATTTTGTAAACTCTGAACTTGACCAATCTGGGGCGCAGAGTAGCCGGGGTGGCCTGATCAAACTGATATTAAGATTCTTGTGATTAAACTTCTTCGTTTTGAGTTGCATCCGATGTTATGTCTTTGCCCTTGATCACTAGTGGTTGTTATCAGGGATGTACATCAACTCATAATGACGTGTTGAAATTTTTTATTATTTTTCGTGATTAACGTTAATCACGCGATGTGATAATAATTTTGTATTTTATATTTTTAATCAACCAGTCATGATTAGTTGATTAGTGAACATAATCATGATTAGTTGATAAGTTTTTAATAAACAAGAGGCATTTAGTGATGTAACCGTAAAAAAAATGATTCTCCGGCGCACATTGCCTCAAATTACCAATTCAATGATTAGTTGATTATTGAAATAAGTCATGATAATTAGTTGGATATTTTAGAATAAAAAATAGGCGTTTTGTAATTTAACCGTAAAAACATCAACAATCAACCGATACTCATGCCTATCAATCACATCATGGTATACAGTGATTGTGTTGATATTAATCAACTAATAATCATGATTATATCAACACGATTTTGACATATTAATCAACAACCAAATCAACCCCGAAAGTTAGTTGATGTACATTCTTAGTCGTTATATGGACATTAAGAGGTATGGCATAAGAATCCACCTTATTCACACAAATTCTGGTATTCTCACAAAATGTCATTTATTTGTTTTTCGGCTTTAGACAAAACCAGGTAAACCTGGTCACTTCGGTGCCAAACACATATGCTACACTAAAACCAAGTGCAAATCACAGGCTAGGACACCTCTCATTGGCCAGCTTCACATCGTACCGGATTTTGGCATAAAATGGTCGGGTACACCTGGATTTTTCTACACTAGTAACCATTTGAGAACGTGCATTTTTTTCTTCAAATAACGGTATTTGCCGTTCATTTTTTGTGGCAACAAAAAAGTTCCGAAAATCTAAAAATAAAGATCCATATTTATATCTCCCATATTTCGTGTGGTATTCCAAGCTGTGGGAAAAGAGGCCAGCCCGACATAGACAGCAACATAGGCATGGCCCAGGAGGAACACCCGGCCCGATTGAGCACTTGTACCCGGAGCACTGGGGTTGGACGTATCGCAAAGGCTTGTCTCTGCTTTCTGTTTAAAATCTACAACTGGTTGATCGAGTTTCGTTCGCCGGGAAAAGTTTCACCACCATCGGGGGGGGCTCCGCACCCGTAAACTCTTGTTGGCGTCCATCCTGGGACCCAGGGCGAGCATTCCCCGGGAACATAATTTTGTTTTCGTAGAAGCTCGCGGCCCGCGGGGTGTGCAGTGCTCTGCCCTCGGTCCGGCCAGAAACGCGGCGAAACCTGCGTGTTGGTCGTTACTCTTACAGCTCTTGATAGTAACCGACTGACAGCTCGCCTCCGGAGCCTTTTTTGGAGCTTCAAACGGTTGGCCACACGTCCCGAGGTCACAGGGAGCACTGTGAAAGCAGCAGCGTTGCGTGGCGTGCTCTGGGGGTAGAGCACGGGCTGGTCCAAAAACAATAGACAAAATCGCATCAAACCACACGTACTCGTACGTACGAGCACGCAAATCGCCGGAGGCATGTTGTTTTTGTACAAATTTACAGAATCAGCTGTTTTTTGTTTGGTCGCTGATGATTAGATACTGCTTTAGATGCGCAGCCTACTCGTGCTCGAGCTAGAAAGGAGGTATACAACTAAGATTTTGCACGACGACTTTCCTCTGGTAGAGGGGTCGAGGCGAACACTGTGCGAGGCGAATGGTCTCACTTCTCAGACTTGGTGATGTCGTCCGTGATGGTATACCCAGAGAGAGACGTACACCCAAACGGCCCCAAGCAGCACCGACGGCCGGGAACAGAAGACCAGCCCGTGCTCTACCCCCAGAACACGCCACGCAACGCTGCTGCTTTTACAGTGCTCCCTGTGACCTCGGGACGTGTGGCCAACCGTTTGAAGCGCCAGAAACGGCTACGGAGGCGAGCTGTCAGTCGGTTACTATCAAGCGCTGTAAGAGCAACGACCAACACGCAGGTTTCGCCGCGTTTCTGGCCGGACCGAGGGCAGAGCACTGCACACCCCGCGGGCCGCGAGCCTCTAAACAAAATTCTGTTCCCGGGGAATGCTCGCCCTGGGTCCCAGGATGGACGCCAAGAAGAGTTTACGGGTGCGGAGCCCCCCGATGGTGGTGAACGTTTTCTCGGCGAACGAAACTCGATCAACCAGTTGTTGATTTTAAACAGAAAGCAGAGACAAGCCTTTGCGGTACGTCCAACCCCAGTGCTCCGGGTACAAGTGCTCAATCGGGCCGAGTGTTCCTCCTGGGCCATGCCTATGTTGCTGTCTATGTCGGGCTGGCCTCTTTTCCCACAGCTTGGAATACCACACGAAATATGGGAGATATAAATATGGATCTTCATTTTGAGATTTTCGGAACTTTTTTGTTGCCACAAAAAATGAACGGCAAATACCGTTATTTGAAGAAACCAATGCACGTTCTCAAATGATTACTACTGTACTTTGTTTAGCTTTCAACTGATTTTGGCGAATGTTGAGCCAATCAGAGGCCATACATACACTGTCTCCTATACGCCCGACACGAAGGCATTACCACACTACCTACATACTACCCGCCACAACGACTACAGAACGTATCATACGCACGCATACAGCACAATGGACCTGTTGTAACATATACCAGGTACTACCTACTGCTGCTTGCTGACACGGTACGGACTGCGAGCAGTTCAGTCTCAAATCATCTCGACGTTTTGTTCGTATGCTATCAATGTGGCTACGACTAGATACATACGGTACAAGAAGACGTAAATACACGCCGTAGGAGTGAGTGTGATCATGAAATCAATGAAAGCTTAGTACGGGTATTACCCGTACTGAAAATAACAGAACGTTTATCAAGAGTTTGGAGGACACACGCATTCGCTATCATTCTGCTGTTCAGGCGCAAATTCAAAAGTGTTATTTCTCACAGCGAAAAAGTCTTGAAACACACCGTTCGTTGCGTGCATTTATTACTTGGTTTTAGTATATACCTGATTTTGACGTAAATGGATCAGGAATTCCTTGATTTTGGCAGCTGCCCTATTTTTTACATTGTTTGCTCGGAGAGTTTCCACCTGTTTTGGGGCCCTTTTTCAGCAGGGAGGGGCATGTTTTCGATTATGTTTGGTACCTTGCGCGTCACAATTCGTAGGCCATCGTCCCTGCGCTTCAAAAGAGGAAATACACCACTTGTTTCGCACCAAATATTGCTCGTTACCCCTATAGTAAACAGTGTAATTCTAGACTCACGGCATTTGTGAGTGCGAATTACCTTGGTTTTTAGGAGTTGCGTGCAAAGAACAGATGCGGTATAATACAAAGGAAACAACAACTAACAACGTATCTTATCCCCGATCCCTAGATCACACAAATCGGCTCTGCTGATGTACACTGAACGTATCCAGTCCGTTGTTGTTGTTGTACTACTGTTATTCACGTTCCTCCACACCGGTCGTCCACACCGGTGCCCGCGCGCACCCGAAATGATGATTGGGTACTTTGAACTTTGTCCTCGCCTGCTTGCCATCAGATGGAGTTTTGAAAATACAAGCGTTGACGATGGATTGCGTGTAGAGTAAGCACAATTTTATTACTACCAGCTCGACTAGCCACTATCAACTGAACTTTTTAGACCCCCCCCCATATCACGGTGTTATTTTTGAGAAGATAAATCATTGCCGCGTGCTTCGTCAATGACTTCGAACGAGAATAATTACTGCAAATATTATTTTCCAACTTTTTATTCGCGAACTTCGCAGAAATAGCTTCTTCAGGAAAACCAAACGAAAAACATTGTTTTTTCCAAACCAACATGTATCAACATGCCGCATCACCAAGGGGGACACATCGGTAAATATTTTTCTGGCGTATGAGTTGTTGCTCGTGAAATAGGCCGTGTTCGTATTCCTTTGGGCTGCGTTATTCAATAGGGGATAGATTTCCCACAGTAATCCTATACTGAAATCAATATAATAGTATTCAGGTCATATATCGGTTAATACGCCGAGCGATCCGACACTAAACGTCTATACAGGATCGCATCAACCGGGGTCAGACGTACATGTCACGTTTTTGCGAGCATATCTGGCTGTGTGAAAAACAACCTGCCAAATTACTAGGAAAATGTATGGAGCTGATTTGAAACCTTAGGGTAACCAACACCCTTTGGGGAAATCAAGTATTCACGCTGGTTTTTATATTTGGAAATCACTACTTGACGAAATTCTTCTTCGCAACAGTACGTAGGGACCCAAGCCTGGGCCTTTGCTTCAAATATAAAACGATCACTAGTTATTCTGGATAGAAGTTGCCAAAACGTCCTAGAAAATACAAAACACTACCTACAGAAGAAACAAATACAAAAATTAAAAATGGGCTTCCTACGTTTTTATAAGACGAACACCCCCGCTAAATTTCGTTTTCGAACTCTAAAAAAACAGCCTGCCAAAGTGCGAAGATATAATGTCGTGAGTGTTGCTTAAACCAGCTGGTAGGGTCAGACGACTTTTATTTTTGGCTAAACGTAGCGGAAACAATGGAGCATAAATCAATGCCTTTGGTTTGACACATCGAAGCCGCCCCGTATCCTGTTTTGATGGAACTCGTATCGGAAGGCGTTTTTTTGGTTGGCAAAACAAATCTCATTGGCTTTCTTTTAGCGCAAATTATTTGCGTTACTAAAATCTGACGCGTAAGGGAAGACACAGCTTGTAGCACAAGCCCCCTACTATGAAAGTGTTCATAATACTAATCAAATACTTTGTTAAAATGATGGACGAAAGTGCAGAAGCATACAGAAGAGGATGAATTGGGTATTTATCCACTCAACAGTAGTTAGACTCTAAATCCCCGTCCCCCAACATACCCGTTCGCATAACATCCGTGCATGTCTTCGGGTAGAGTATCCGATGTGTATAGGAATCCGCAGATACATGCCAAACACGCAACAACTCTGTCGTCAACAGCACTGACTGAACGCGATGATCTTTGTATCAAAACCTGTCGTGGGTCGGGGTAAATAAAGGTTGAGGTGCTTTACTTCGTTTAATTACAGTGACTTGAGTTTGTGTAAATATATTCGTTTCGTCCGTGGAGCCATATCGTATCCTAAAACCAAACAAAAACACTTAACCGGACTCCGGGATGACGAAAGTCATTGTGGTAGGGTTTGTGTTATCTGCCGTCTACGGGCAGCATGAGTGCCCATAGGTACGGATAGGAATATGTTTCAGCCCGTGCCGTACGACTGCAGTCGTTCAAGCTCGGACACCAACTTGTATGCCCCACAATCAGGCAGCGAACGTCGCTCAAATCGCCAATTACCGTGCTCAATGTTCCCCTCTAAACTCCCTACTTTGATGATCCCCATTAACAATAGCTCAGGTTGTTTATTGTATCTCTTATATATCTATTGTGTACCTCGTAGGTGCAACAAAACAAACGTATATCCAAGACAGTCATAGTGTCAGTCTATGAGATGTCCGGGCTTCACGACGGTGTAGAACACCCCGAAACCGTCCGGTTGATACTTAGGCGCCCAGGCCTTCGTTCATAAATTCATCAATCCTGGTTATCACACGTTCGTGACACGCAATCCCATACTCGCCACCCCTTTCTCCTCTCTCGCTGCACTCTGCTCGCTTGTTAATACCAGGACAAGGGCCTCATTGTTGCCCGCGGGCGCCAGCTATAGTAGCAGTTCACGGTTGAAATCAACTGCGCCTCTTCTGCACCGTCATATATCGCCGTACTCGGCGTGTACACGCCTGTTGTACTACGGCTAATAGCGCACGATGACTCGCGAAGAAGGACCTCGACAGAAGTATCGTCGACTGCGGAGGAGTTATGTGCACACTTTCCAAGGCACAACGAGGGTTGGGGCCGTCCACCTTTGCGCTTACGGCCGCCGCGATCCACACCCTGTCGCGGCTGTTCTATGCTTCCTCTTGGCGGGAATCCTTGTGTCACCCATTTTCGACAGTGTGGCGTGGACGAGGGGAGTAGGGTTTGGCGTGTTGGCCGCACCGTGCGGTACCGGATCCGCCACAGCAGGAAGAACGACCACTGTTAATGTATCCGTCACCCCTACAACTGGCCTGGACCACGCGATGTTCAACTGCGAGGGCGGAGACTTTAGAGTGTTTTGGGCAGGCGTCGTCCACATAACGGAAACCATTAATATCGGCCCAGGCACGACGGTGCACATCATGGGAGACCGCATCCCCGACGATACGTCTGATACCGCACCTATCTCAATGAAAAACGGCAGCACCCACTCGGTCGACAGCGATAACGTAGACGACTGGTCCGCAATGCTTTCGATCCCACGTGGGCTCACCTCAGCCGCGGTGCGAGTTCCATCGTCAACAATATCTGCGGCCGACAACAAGAGTATACCTCTCGGTCCAATATTTCATGTAGATGGTGGGGATCTTTTCCTTGAGAAGATGGCCGTGCGAGGCGGTTACGTAACAAACTCTACGAAATATCCCACCGCGAGCGGGGCCGGTATCTACGCGCAACACGCAAACGTGACAGTCACGTCGTGCGAGTTCGAGGACAACTTCGCCGAGTTGAATGGCGGCGGGATATTCGCAAACGCGTCAACACTCACCGTGATCAGCTCTGCGTTCAGGCGTTGTCGAGCGGGATTCCGACCGCAGACTGAAGAAGTAACCTTTGTAGGAGGTGGTGGCATTAATGTGAGTATGGTGTCTGTGTTCAGTACCCTGGCAATAGCCGGCGTGTGGGTATTTAATCGCACGTGCTCCACTTCTCAGAGCCGTGCGGCGACATGAGTCCTACTTAGGTATAGTTTGAATATTGCCTGGGTGACGTAGATACCTGATGTATGTACGTCATGCTTATTGCTTTATGTATCTGTACGACCTAGTGACGTTCGACTAATAGTCGGTTGTCGATACCCCTTGAAATTCTGAGGTTACTCAAAGCTTCGTTTTGCACCCCTCGAGCAGCTTGCTTCGAACATAATTCCGGCATAATTAACCCTCCCAGTGTTCGCCTGTTGGTCTAGTTGCATATGCTCACCTTTTGTGTGCGTTTGGCTCGCATACCCTTTACGCTTTCTGGTCCAGTGAGGCGTGGTTGGCTCTCGCAGTTCTGAGTTCAAGCGGAAACCTTAGTCTAGGACAATTTGATAAGCGTGATAGAGCGATACTACATAACCAGAATCTCGCATGACACCTTCTTCCTACGTGCCTGTATGTAACGCCAAATCCCCGCGGAAACGTGAATATTATGCCAACTTGGTCCTCGTATGATAACTATTGGTATCGAACACATGCCGTATCGTATCGCGTTCTGTATTCGCTTTCCCATTTCGACAAAGAAGCACAGAGGCGCGTTGCGTTTAGGTAGATTTCACACCTCGTACGGGTCATCGATTCCCTTGATGATATAGATATTTTCAGGAAAACCATATTATGATGTGTATGACCTGGCGCACATGTGCCGGGTGGGCGCCGTACAGTGTGTAGTGCCTAGGACGTGTTGTATGGGGTGGGGTCGTACCATGGAGATTGCGTACAATCGCTCACGACGGCATATATAGCGAACTTGGTGATATGCATCAAGACTAGTTCGGGGTGGGGAACCTTTAATCACATGGAATGTCGAACTCAACGTCTTCACTCAGAGACGAGATCCCGTCGATTGGAAACAAACAATAAGGTGCAAACAAGAACGAACTCAGCACGAGTAATTTCACCCGCCCGCTTTCCTCTGCGCTCTGTACTTATCCGTTCCCCCGATTTGGATTACCTCGCCTAATGTGTTCTCTACATTCAAACACAACCACCGGCGTCTAACACAACTGCCGGTGTAAAACACAACTACCGGTGTCCAACACAACTGACGTAGTATAAATCCTATTGCCGATGTCTTACACATCTACCGGTTAAAGTTCGAACATATACACTATTATTAAAGATTCTCCCTGGTTCGGGTGGATGTCGGGGAAAGGTGGTTTTTCTACTGGCCACCCAATGCGCGTGGCGAGACGATCGCCCTTCAGGTCCAAACCGATTATGAAACCGAATAATCACTGCATGTATAACACGAACCTGGAACATATACTCTTTGATGGTAAACACTATTACCGGCGTCTTACACAAGTACCTGTGTTAATTCGAAGTGATACCCGATTCTCAGAGGTCGTCACGTGTTCGGGTGGAGATCGGGGGAAGGTGGGTCTACAGTTCACCCTCAAAGACGCGTGGTAAACAGATCGCCCCCCAGGTCTTTACAGACTGAATCGAACTCATTACTGCGTGTATAACACGAATCTTGAACATACCCCCTCCGATGATTTCTTCTGTGAGGCTATCGACGGCCGGGAGAGTGCAAGCCCAGAGGGATGAGTCTCAGGCACCCATATTGACGTGTTATTCACGAGCCCAGCACTGTTAGTTATGTGTGTTTCTGCCCCATGTTTACCAGGTGCTCGGCTGGTAGATACATCCCAGGGGGTGGTATAAACTGGCGTGTTTCCAGGCAATCAATACGCTGGTGACTGGGTAGCCTACAAAAGTAGATAACACTCGTGTCCCAACAACAAGAAGCATGACCCGCTAGTGTGTCCCTGCGGCCGCCCGCCCCCCGGTCCCAACAACGTCACCGCTGATCGGCAGAGCAATATCACCGACACCCTCATAGTTGGATGTCTGTTTGAGGAGTGCTACGCAAGCAAGAAAGGAGGCGGTATGCGCCTGGGGGACGGCGGGAAGATGTCCATACTGACATCGGTATTCTACAACAACTCTGTGGGCAGTGACAACGTTAAGGACGGTGAGGTGTCTTTGTCACGAACGATTGGACATACATTTGCCGTTTGGTGCCAAGGTGGAGGGTGACGGTAGTAGAAACGCGTTGGCTAACGGGTTTTATATAGATCGACAGTGCAGAGCGCTTCGAGGAGGTGGTGGCGACGGGCAACTATAATGAACGCAACAGGTTTGGGGTAAACGACATGTCCGTCAGCTCGTCTTTGGGCATATTCGACGACCTTCGACTAACAGTAAATTTGTAGGCTGCGTCTGTCAGGCTTAAACGTTGGTTGACGGTGTTGAGAACTCAGTTAGAGTACTTTAAACAAAGGGCAAACGTTTTGTTTGGTCGATGGTTGATGCACGCTTCCGCTAAATATATCTGTCCAGGCCAGATGATGGGAGCCATGGCATTGCACGGCTCTCGAGCACTAGGCATATTTCCCGCACTGACGAATGCAAGTGTCGTCCGCCGCAAAGCCACGAAGAACGCTAGAGTTCGAAACATGATAGAAGGGGTGACTGTGCAATAAAGACGAACCCGTGCCCCGGTATAGAACGCCTCTACATCGTAAATACAGAATGCGTAGTTCCCGTACTACCACACACAAGGCAAGCAGACAAGTGTATTCGGTATTGACTGCACACACCTACGGCTTCACCAGTATCCTGTCAACGAAGCTAGAAGCGAAACCTATAGCCAAACGAGCACGTCGATCTAAGCCCTTCACCACACAATATCAAGCCTCTTAGGACCTTAGACAGTAATTTCCACTGAAAAAAACTTACGATTGATGCATCCTTCCTTTCTCGGCGGGGGTGGTGATATATGTCAAATCCGAACTATTCTGCCTATAAATCGAAACACACGGGCGTCGCACAACACTCAGAGTGCTGGTCTATTGCCGCGCAGCTCGTATATACTTATATAGGACCAAGACTGATTTCTGTTGCTTCCTCATGGTCCCGAAATATACACGTTTGCTGTCATGGACAGAGGACGACAAAGTAGATGGCGCGACCTAGTGCCGATAGCTTGCTCCATGTATCAACACAGTTTTGTCTGCAACTAAACTTAGCACAACCAATACTTAACTTTTGACTATACTCCGGCGATGCCGAAAGCGTCACTTCTGTCGGCGCACACCTAGCACCGTATGCATACGTGGTATGAACAGATGTCGACATAGGAGACGGAGTCTGACCTTGCCTTTACAGTGCAATACCTATACCGCCAGTCGCTATCCCTGCAGGTATTAATATGTCAATACTGCTTATACGCAAATGTCTTAGCTACCCCCGGATGCCTGTCTGAGCGTTTTCCCCTCCACCAACACCAAACCATTGTTACGTGTACAGAGGAAGCAGTAGGAGAAGCCGGCGCCCTGTCCATTGATGCGTGCGACCTTTCGTTCGATGGCGCTAGAGGGTGTAGCATCAACGACACCGTTTTCATCAACAACCACGCCGCACGGAAGGGGGGCGCATTTAACATGGGATCAGGATTGTCGCCGTCTTATGTGGAGATGAACCGCTGCACCGTGGTCAACAGTTCCGCGGGGGTATTTATTGAAGATGACCCCCAAGGTAAAGGGGGTGTTTTCAACTTGTCTCCGGGGCATCGACTGGTGCTGTCGGACAGCGTCTTCATCGACAACCGTTGCGGGGACAAGGTATATATTTCACGATTGCTATATACTTGCACGGGAAAATAGATGTCACTCCTGCCTGATGTGTGGCCCAACGTCCTCTTGAAATAAGAACTCAACCTTTTCACCAAAACTCGAAATATATTTGCTCAGCAATTATTATATGTTTTCGAGTTCACATATTTGGTTTCTGAGCGATGTACGAAACTTCTCTAACGCCGAGAAGCCAACGAAACGGCAGGTGTTGACACTCTCAAAGCGCGTGTTTGGTGGACTCGGTGTTTGGGTAAGGTACGGAGCTGCTCGCGGTTAAAGCTCCCATTGACCTGGGATGTATTCCTCAACCGTTGCATTCGTCGATGATGCGGCGACTCAACGCATCTATGTACAGTATCACTTCATCAGAGTCTAGATTTCTCGACAGTTTGGAGTTGAAGTGTGCGCTTACAAACTCGACGCATGTTACAATAGGCGTACCAGAAAAGGTGTCAGAACTTCCTCGTGCGTAACGCTCTCCACCTCACACAACATTAACGTTCGTGGAAATGTGTACGCTTGGTGATGCATTTCATGGCCTTATGTTGCCGTATTGTTAGAATAGGGGAGCATCGAATAACGTTGTGCAACACAACTAGGATATCGAGGAGCCTCTCAGATGATAAGCTCCGAATGTCCATCAATCGTTCGGCTGCAATGACGTAACGCTATCGTAAAACGCGTGAAATGCGCTCGTTCTGGTATCGAACCGGAAAAACGATGGAACACGCCTGCCTCCGATCGAACGTTGAAACACTCGCAGCTACAGCAACGTTCCTAACCTGTCTGTGAGGTATGTAATATATCCCCTCATGCACACAGGGTAAGGATCACGTTACACTGTACATAATGTTGACCCACTGTAGGTGATCAAATCTAAGCTCGCCTTTATGAGGTGCTATGCAGGATCTGTGTATCCCGTGATATGTAGAGTTGTCCCATATCGTGCAGAATATACGGCCCGCACGCGGCAGCATGACCTGGTGTAGATCATACGGGTCAGGAATACATGTACCCTGAAATATCTAAATCGTGAAAGTGGATTCCGAATATTAGCCAGGTGTTTGACATATTGCTGTTCGGTTTTGTGTATGTCGACACAGGTTTACTGGTACGAAAATCTCAATCGACGCAAGATGGGCTCAATTTACGGGGTCGCACTGTTTGACTAAACAGCATTAGTAACTGTCGGGGCCGGAGCCTCACGTTGAGAACTAACAGCGTTCGCAATGTAATTCTCGTTTCAACTTGACATTTGCAATATATGGGATTGTTTGTCAAGGTAAGCGTGATGGTCTATCAAAGCCCGTGAATACGTCCTGTGTGTAACTCTTCATACGATCCGCATTCAGGATGTTGCTCACACTCGTACCGAAGCATGGGTCGCCGCCGGACAACTAGGAATAGGGCCTTGCGGAACACGAACTTGGTCCCTCCGGGAAACCGGAGAGAGCGCTAAGGTTCTGTGTTTGGGCGCTTGAATCGCCTGCGTTTACACGCAAAATAACTAACTTGTCCTGCGTATATTGCTTCTATCGAGTTCAATCAAATCGTACGGAATGTTCTGTACCAGGTTAGGACAGTGTTCGCGTGCCGTAGACATCTGAAGCGCCACGCCAAAATAATGCTCTCATTTCGGGAGATGTGTCGGACGCACATCTCATATTAACGTGACCACCTCTTTGCCTACCTGTCGTCCGTTTGAACATATAACCACGGCAACATATTAAAGGGCGCTGTGATAAGCCTTTCGTCTGGAACGGATTGGAAAGATGCTCCGGGGGCCACCGTGACTTTGCGAAACTCCAAATTTGACTCGAACGCGGCGGATGGGAATAACGCAGGCGTTGTTTCCATGGGGGAATACACGACCCTCGTCGTGGCTGGCGTTGAAAATTTGTTCCAAAATAATACATGCGGCGGTGACGGGGCTGTCTTCGGAGGGACAACTAGTACCAACATCACCGTAGAGGGAGGCGTGTTCGAGGGAAATTTCGCTGACGGGGTGGGTGGTTGGGTAGACAGGGCGATGTTCGTAAAGAAAACGTTGTTTTTTTGGCATGACTTAATGATGCTACGAACGTTCTGCCTATTAAACCCAATCTTGTACCTGGTGTGACGTATGTCAGTGACCTACTTTTCGAAATACACACATATATATATGAATGTCACTATCATAAAACGCGCTTGACTGTACATAGTACAAGGCGTCCTGATTTGTGTGGCCGTATACTCCCCCTCGCGAAATCTCGATAGTGCGGTTCCTTTTTTTCTCTGCTCTCACCTAAGAGGTGCAAAAATAAGCACGCATACCGGAGCACGTTTTTTAATGTCTGCTTAGTGCGTGAAACCGCGACGGGAACCAGCCGGGCCAGAAAGGCGCTATAAATTCTCCACTCTTGTAGCTCTTGATGCCACAAAAACATACATACATCCTAGCTCGGGCCATGGTGGGAGGTGGACCATTTATATAACCACATCAGCTTCGAAGTTTCATGTACAGCCCAAGCAGGCCTACTCAGTGTCGGTATTATGTTCTCTGAGTGTTTAGGTTACTCGAGACGTCAGCCCAGTCACTACACCCTAACCATTGTTTTCGTCAGTACACGCCCGCTGCGAAATTGTTACAATGTTTTGGGTTTAGATATTTCAAACTAGGAGTACACTTGCCACGTGAGGAGTAACGCACCCATTGTACCGACGGAAATTGACTTGAGGGTTCATTCCGCGGTCGGTCTTATCCCTATACCCTGCGATTGCTCATCGGGACAAGTTAGCTTCGTTTCCCAACGTACGGTTCAGAGTGTGACATGGAAACCCGTAGAGCTTGGGGCGTCGTAAACAACTGTTGGTACGGCTACCGCAGCTATTGAGTTCGGTGGTGGAGATGTTCTGTGTCACAGGTTTAGGAGATCTGCCGTCCCCGCGCATAATGGAATGTATATCCTCGTATCCCATCAGGGTAGCACCTCAAATATATTGTCCGTTACGTTCCATGCCGACCGATCCCCCCTATTCCTTTTTATGCATTCTCCCCGTACGTGCCCTCGATATGTTAATCTTTTGTTCTGGACAAATCCAAATAACATATAGGATGGGGGTGTGATGTGGACGAAAGGCACTGTAGAGGTTAGCGGAGGGCGGTTCCGTGATAACGGTGCTAAGAAGGTTGGCGGTGTGGTCATCCTTGGCGACGAAGGCACCATTGTTCTGGATGGTGGCGATTTTGAAGGAAACGAAGCTTCTGATGGGGGCGTCGTTTTTGTCGGATCGGACGCCAAACTGTCTGTGTCAGGAGGCGAGTTCATGGACAACAAAGCGAGTAACTTCGGCGGCGCCTTTTTCGTCGACAACGATGGAATGGTAGAGGTGAGAAAACCGTACGCCGAGGTTGTGGTCGTTTCTACCTGCGGTGTGTTTTGTGTTCATACAGTATTGTGTTATATTCTATAGACGAACTAGGGAATGCTTGGCTGCGAAATGTATGACGTTGCGTAGGTTCTTGGGGGACCTTTGGGTGAGCTGTTGTTGCCGGCTAGGTACCAGTGGAATGGCGCATGCTTACGTTACGGGTGCACCAATATCGGTATGAGGTTTTTTGCGTTGAGGGGAATTCCACGTCATCTGATAACGGGCTTCAAGAAAAACACAAGTCTTCATTATTCACCTATTTTACGGGCATAGGCATACAACGAACGGTATCGCCAACTTCCAAACGATGGTGGGTAGTTGTTCGGCCACGAACCTCGCCAACCAGAGGCGTTTCCGTTGGACACGTGTTTCCTACATGGTAGAACGCCTTGGCTGGGTGTTCCGGAATTCACAGGCACAAGAAGGGTACCGCAATTGCGCAGTCGTGAATACTCAGCTTATACCAGTTGGAGTGAGCACAAGTTGGGATCGGCGCCATGGGCAGGAGTGACAAAACATCTACTTTGGGAAATACCAAACACAAGCTGCTTGGTGATTGTATCGATATTCATCACGGTGCAGCACGGGGTTAACTGGTCACGTCCACGGAGAAAAACGGCTGTCATGAACCGAGAGTGTTTATGCAACGCGTCCTTTTTGTTTGGAAGACAATGGGTAAGATAGCCCCTGCAGTAGTAGCCTATTGATTCTATATTAGTCAACAACAGAGTCTGGAGCACCGATTACATGTGTAAATATGTCAATGTATACGTCGAGTCAAATAGTCCGTGCACGCATCGTGGGCGTATCGTTTACTCGAATGCCGCTTTTCCAAGCTGGTGTTTGACGGACCGAGTAAAATCGGGAGTCACCAAAACTGAACGACGTGATCGTGTAGATGTGGTTCCGCTTGTAGAAACTGAACCTACTGGGTCAGAATGTTGCACACGAGATCATTCTCTTCCAAGGCGCCCAAAAGCCAAACCATCGAGGCTTTTGATATATATTATTTTAGCCAAATGTAAGGAGACGCCGACGACCCTCGAAGCTCTTGATCGTCGAGGAGAGCGGTCACCGGTGTCTGCAGTCTATGACGCGGTCAGAAGCGACGCGGCTTTGGTGAAGTGCCTTGGTCTAGTGCTGCTGTAGCACGAAGTGATACTTAGCTGATTATGTTACACAGACGGGCAGCATATGGGCTGAAGCATAGCGTATTACTTCCAAGGTTCCCCTTCGGGATGTTGGTCGCTTGAATTTCCGGGGGTGTCTTATTTTTGAAAATACGTAGATCGCACGCGCTTCATAGTTCCCTTGGCATTAACTGCTGTATTGTGTCAAGGACAAAGTAGTAGCGACGGTCATTTCTAACGAACAAATATCACGAGATGATAGCGTATCTAAGGTACGGTGGGCTCCCGGTGTTAATAAACTTCGGTTTGGTGTCCCGGCTCAACGATCTATTTTGTTTCCGAAGTCGATCTAAATATTGTTTTGAGGCGATCCCACAGTGGTGTCCCCACATTGATGAGCCGTGTCTGTCAACCGAAGTTATATATTGTCGGGCCTGCCAATCTGGGCTCATTTTTCTTGACACGTAAATTATGAAATGCAGGCACTCATTATTGCTATATTTGTGTTGAATGGTGATTTATTGTGTGGAGAAGTTTGACGAAGAACAACTGGTGAATCTGGACGCCATTGTGTGATTTAACCTTCAAAAAGGGAAGTCGCGATATGCAACAATTTGTTCGTCGTGGCCACTGTTTCGTAGTAAATGCGCCTGATAAAGGTACTTCGTGTGTAATAATCCACGCAACCCAACGTCATATCCAAAGACCGGTAAAAGAGCATATACAGCTGACTCTGCTGCGTGCACCGAATGTGGACAGCAAACGCCTCCCCAAAGCATCTGCTGGGCGCTTGCTTGCGAACGAGCACGTGGTAGCCTCGAAACCTCGAGGAGGAGAAGGCGGCACAGCGCAAACCAAAACGAAGCAAAATATCCTGATAATCCGGGCGAGGCCGGGCAGACGGCCTGTGAAATTGACATCTCGCCAGCCGGGCCACACCGGCGGCACAGGGGATTGAAACATGACAGGCTGTGTCGGGATTCGGCCCGACGCGTGCTACGGTAGAGGTAGCACTTTTTGGCTGAATTGTTTTCTGAACGATCGGGCTCCTTAACTCAAATTCGTCGGACTTTCATTTTTGTGACGAATAAAGTTTGAGAGTATACTTCGGTCACGAGATTTCGCATCCGGCAGCATTTTTATTTTCCCCCAAAATCATTGTTTCGGTGAGGTATGACGCTCCTCAAGTGAGGAGCTCAGAAAAAAACATGGTGCACCTCTATCGTAGCATGCGTCGCCCGTGACTTTAAAATGTATCACGGGCCCGGCTCGGCCCGGCCCGGCCCCACTAGCGAACCACTCGCAAATATTCCCGCATTAGAAACAGGCTTGGATTACAAAACATGGTCACTAACCGTAATATAAACTGTGGCATACCTGAAAAGCCACGAATCGTGATATTGTGCCACTATGATCTACTAAATGTCACGAATCGTGAGTTTCGTTTTATGTTTGTTATGGATTACCCTGACTGAGCAGGCCATCGAAGGATACTGCTAACACAGCAGCAATGTCGCGAATCGTGATTTTTGTATTTTTTTCGTTATGGATGACCCTGAGCAAGCCCTTGCAGGATACTGCTACAGAAACACACATCACCTAGAGTACGTAGAGTTAAAGAGACCAATACGTAGAATTTACACACAGAGCGGACCCAGAATACACACGTACAACAGAAGAAGTGACTGTACACAGAACAGTACCGACAGGATAGCACATACCACATACATACAATACACAATACACAACGAGTGATTACACAGAGTACACACAGTTATATCTATCTGTTGTGCTGGAGAGCAGAGTGAGCACACACTAGTACACAAGAGGTTAGCTGAGTATACACAGGATAGTTATGACAAAGTTGTTGCCCGACGATTCCCGCCCGGTTCTAGATAAGGATATTTACTACGTATTATAGTTGAATCGGGTAACTCGGTACGCGTTTAGAAGCCGAGTCCTCGGCTAGGGGTACCTGTCGAACAGCTGGGTAACCGGGAGCCCGGGGTCCAAATCGTCGGCAAGGATGAACTGTTTTTCCATACCCGTGACGGGTATTAGCGGTTTTGTTGTTTTCAGTCGCAGCTGTACTGCGCGTGTACTTTACACAGTAAATCAGAGGGGTGTGTTTTGCTGGAATCGCATACATCAGACATACAAACACGCATAGACGAAGAAAGATAGAACACAGCAAAGCAGTAGTTCGTAGCTCTCACAACTTGACCTGCTCGATGCCCCCTGCTACTATCGTAGCTGTGCACTAGGGGTCCTGCGCACGCAAACACGACACCACAGCCTTCACAAAGGCAACAATCTGAACAGCGGCTACTACGGCGTGTTCTGCAGCTTCGTCTGCTGTAGTACTGCAGTGCTGTTCGATAAGTGGCGCCTTGGCTGCTTTGTAGTTTATAGTCTGGACTAGAGACATGTACCCGTAAGGTACAGCAGTAGCGGTACTGCTTATACCACTATACTCGTATTGGTGCGTATGTAAATCGGCCGATCGTTCGTAGATAGAGAGAGGTAGATAGGATATGCATACTGTGGTACATACGTACTCGTAGATCTGTGTATGTGTACTCTGCGTAGATGTCCAAAATGTTGGTACCAAAATTATATAATGCGCATGTAATTTTGCAAGCGTCTCGAAAAACCGGTAACCTACTGCTGTACACCGCCCAGAGACGGCATACATTTGCAACATGGTGTCAACTGCCGCTCCACGACGCTGGCTGCGTGTCTCGTTCCGTATCGGTAGTTCCCTACGTATCATGGTTGATGCAATGATTACGCTCGGTTTGTTATTAATTGCTAATGTTGTCATTTCCTCCTCCTTTACCCGCGGCTCGGGCTTTGTGGATGAATTCAACGGTGAGGTTATCGATACGGCTCATATGCCATTCCAAAAGACAGCAGTATCACAAACTGGCGTTTCTGTGGTGCATATTATCTACACTAGGTCGCCTACGCCTGAGAGTTAACACGATTATTTCTATTACCGACCCGATCCGGCGCGTAGAAGCCCGTTCCAAATGGAGCGGGGCACGGCGTTTAATCCTTTTCAATTCCGCAACACGGCCAGGTCTGTAGAGGGTACGGCAGTAGCCGATATCAAGAAGATCAATAGTTTAAAGACGGACGTGTGCCATGGTAGTGTATAAAGGCGACAACGAGTAGATCTCTACGGTGGTGTCCGATCTAAAGAACGAAAGTGCGCCTAGACGGCGGCGGGACTTCGACTCCGCGGCAGTCATGGACTTATCACTGCCCATCCTTTAGAAGGCTGTGCTGCGTGCACTCCGCGGTAGAGGTCTGTTCTGTACATTTGGGTGAGACAATGGACAGGCACACGTTATCTGATCCCAGCCAAATGCTCAACAAATAGTTCTAGAGCCCAAGAAAGTTTTGGGTAGGACCACTGGCTGCGGCAGGATGCCTCAACCAGTCCATTACCCACTTTAAATGATCGGTGAACGCGTATACTAATACTACAGTAAAATCGGGAGCCAACCAAACGGAAAGACGTGATCGTAGAGATGTGGGTCAAGTAGTAGAAACCGAAACTACTGGGTCATAATGTAGCACCCGACATGATTTGGTTCCAAGGCACTCAAAAGCAAACAATCGAGGCGTTTGAAAAATCGTTCTGACCATCCAACCTGCCCAGCCAACAGGCAGTTAGCAGTCGTTCCTGCGTTTGGAGTCTTTAATGGCCGGCATCACCGCCGCGCTGACTATGCACTCCGCACGAGGGTGATTTCGCCCGGGTGAGGCTCCCCTTTATCGGGGTAGGAGACCTCAACTAATCCAAGGATTTCATTAAGTCATCGGTGAAAGCGTACAAGAATGGTACAGTATTGTTTTGCGGTCCGGTAAGTTAGCAATGGCGCCGCTAGCATATTCGAACTTGAATGGTTAACAGTTAAAAACATCGCAACAGGAAGCCAATATGGTCGTATCCATCGAAGCAGCTGTATTTCTTGTGCATGCACCCAGGCTTACTATCTTACACCCGCGGCGGCTGAAATATCAGTTCGTTGTTATAAACCCAACCGAGCGCTCTTTTAACTACGCCACGGTCTTACATCAAAATTCCGATATTTGCAGCCAGGACTATACAACCGTAGTACCTCCCGCCAGCCTCTACATAACGTCACCTGTCAGTGTCTGTGACCAGTCCTGGTCATACCACACGAGGAAACTTACTATCAGACGATGTGGGCTGTAATAATGAATATGTACTACCTACAGGGGTATACATATATCGATGACGACCCTCTTGATAGCGTAGCCGCCGTTGTTAAAGAAATAACATCAAGATTTCAGCGAAGAAGCATTGTGGGCACCACCCGGAGGATATATGGCCTATCAGTTGCAGTATTGTAGCTGCACGAAATGCATGGGAAAGTTCCCTTTCGCGGACGGTCCATTTTTCAGTGCCCACCCTTCAGGCTTCCGAATCATAGTTGACGGCAGGTGTTCACATAATCGTTTCCCGTCGTGTCTACGTGGGATGGTGGATTCAGTCCGTTTACCAAAATGTTTCATGATGAACCAACCGTGCAGGTGATGTAGTGACTACGATACGCATTTTAATCCTGTCTGCACACTGCAGCGGTTTTTATGTGGTTTGTCATATTATCCCTTCGAGAGACGCGTGCTACATATAAGGGTGTCACTTGTTTTACAGGGGCTCGGCTCTTCACTTGGATAGCTCCAAAACCCACACAATACTGTCTTTGGGAAGTACGTAGGGTGAACGCGTTGAAACGTTTATTGGATGGGCCAATAAAACATCGCGCAACACAAACGAGACACCCGATAGCCTCTCCGTTGAGGATACCCCTAGGTCAATACCTATCTAACCACACGTGCTGCACTTCATGTACATAGCATGCACCGATAATCCATGCATTTTTTTTAATCAAACAGAAGCAACGGCGTTGGAAGAAACCTCTACATGTAAAACGTGTATGCTGCCCCTGCGCCCCGCCTGAAAAACATATTGGTGTTCCTTCTTTACACATGAAACCTCCTGAATACCAAACATGACTTGTCTCACGGCAGTGTTTGCACGTTTTAGGACAAACTATTTATGCGACAAATTACCGGTCAGTCGGATACTTTTACTTCAAAGCGTGCGTTTGTTCAAGACCTATGAACCTCGTATGCATGTGTAAAATCATGTTGGTCAGTCTGCATGAACCTACGCCTTCGGTATCATGATTTCCGTGAGATATTGAGCCCCCCTGGCGAAAAGCTTGGGAACTAACCCGCCACCAACAAATTGCATTGTTCACGCGTGATCATTTCATGAGCAGATTACCGGAGGCCATTTCACCGAGAACAAGGCTGACTTCGGAGGGTTCCTGTACAAAGAGGGGAAAGGGAATGTCTCTTGCAAAGGCGCTGTCATCGAGAAGAGCGAGGGTGTGGACGGCGGGGCCATCTACGCCGTCGACAGCGCGGTGCTCAACTGGGCTTGCGACCTTAAGAAGAACACCGCCTTAGCTGGACCTGCCATGTGAGGAGATGTACCCCTAGAGTCGTTTTTCGATGGAGGAAGAACGTTTGGGGAAAGTGATTCTTGATTGGCCGGGGTCCTAAACCCAACTTTGCTGGAATGCTATTGGTATTTTCCAAAAGTTTAAGCTTCGGAGAGACCTGCAAGTAGAGATATGCAATACGCATCACATGCGCATATGTGTTGGGTAGGTCCAAATTCTAGACGTTCCTGTCATCGAATAATGTTTGCAACCCAATAGTATACCCCTTCCTATACAGTAACATGTTTTCGCCTCAGCTAAAACAAAACAAACGGCATTTGACAAAAAAAGCCGACCTAATGAAACATACATAATCACGGTTTGGCATGTCACGAAACATTTGAATCGGACCGAATATATACAGAACATTTGAAAAACGTTTCGCTAGCAACAGCTATGCGTTGACGACTATAATTCGACCCTGTGTCTACCCTCTATATTCTGCGATTGGTTTCTTAGGTAATAAGGAGTTTGAAAACTGAAGAAACGCTATAGTGCCTTCGACCCTAGCGATAGTTTTCAACCCATGTAACTAGTGGCATTTAACGTGCGACCCACCCTAGTTTGTTGGATATCCGAAAGATTGTGATATTAACCAAATTCCACGGTTGGGGTTATCGTCTAGGGAGATAAATTGAATTCACGATCACGACAATTTCGCTTCGCCTCTCCTTGATGTAAAAGCAAAGCAATTATCTAACATTTAGTCTGCTCAACAAACCGGTCAACCTCGTACCTTCGGCAAGCCTTTTAGGGGCATGACTCGACGACTACCATATGCTTGTACGTTATGTTCGGTGACGATACGCTACTCTACGACGTGTTTTCATTGGTAGCAAACATTACAGTTTTACACGAAAAGCGTTGCCAAATCATATGGTCGTCATACCTAGAGGTCACAAACCCGCCAACCCTGTAATTAACGCGCAATTCTTGTTCCGAATAATATTTAAGTTGCACGTGAGCTGTCATATGCGAGCGATCAAGATGCAGAGATGCCTCGTAGAAAAATGGGGCTCTAGCTACGTATGCACTATAAGGGCGGCCGGTTTTTTCGAAACGAGGAATGCCAATATACTCTGAGTGAAACTGTGCTCGCGATTGAGCGTATACACCAGCAGCTAGGTTATCACTGTTAACCTTCTCAAGTGCTACCCACCGTGCTCCAATATTCTGACCTAAGCAACTGCGCTGACATAATCCGTTGTTCACATTTAGTATGATTTGTGTTAGAGGGCGCAGAGTTGTGGCCAGTTACGGCACTGTGGTGATCCAGCTCTTCGCGTTACTGGGACACTTCCTTGGAGGGTCTATCTACAAAAGTCAGTAGAACGTATTATCAGGCGTGATCGCAAGAAATATTGTGCAAGGGGAACCCAATGAACAATCCAATGGGCCAGGTTTACGACGAACAGCATGGCGAACGTAAACAGTACCGTAATTATGTATTACTCCAACGCTCGTTTGACTGGACGGCCGCTGGTCGCTAGAGTGCGTCCAGTAGAGGGCTGCGGTACAAAACATCTGCGAAACACCGTCAAGGTCTATTTTCATACATGGACGTCGACGTTGGAGCTAGCTCGTCAATTGAGGAGTCCCGTCGATTCGAAAACAATAAGCTGCCCCGACACTTGCTGCGTCCATAGTATCAATCTTGTGGCGCATGATGGTTTGCCATGTATTTGACTGGAGCTATTATTGAGTGACCGTCCACCTTTTCAGAACGGATACCACGTTTTGCAACTCGGACGAGTGCCGCAGAAGCCTCTCTCCCAAATATGTCAATTGGACTTCAAAACGTGTTGGTGGCGCAGGGCCACGAACAATCGCTAGGTCTGACGGATTGCCTGTTACTGCAGAACATATGGATAATTACGGAATGTAGTACTATGTCTGTGTAAGTGACGATCCAACGTAGGAAACATGATGCACATGATGCAAGGTGAGGCAGTACCCACCGGCCGTGCGCTAAAATATTCAGACCAGTTACAAAATATTCCTGAGGTATGTTGAACCGGAAACCAAGTATCATTGAAACAACCCTTACATATCAGTTACGTAGTACTCCCATTGCTGTCTCTGGAAGTAGAGACATCGGAACTTGAATTAATTCATTGAAGTTGTCTACCATATGCAAGTCTGCCATAAAAACGCTCTTAGTAGGATGCTGCTCATCCTTCATGCGACCCTCCAAACACCTCACGGCGCTTCGCGCTTGGTGCAACCAATGTCGGCCTGGCCGGTCACAACATAACATACTCCGTCCCGCGTCGTAGGGGTGCGAGGGTCTATGGTCATACGACTACGGCCATGAACAAATATCGAGTACACCCCTACGACCGCAAAATCTTTGAAACGAAACTTGCTCCAAGCTAATTTCTGGAAACTATAGGGTACTGACTGGGTACAGTGGCTCTGAGCATCTTAAAACCAAACATCTAATTCCGAACGGGATCTAAATGATAAATTATAAGAAACGTTGTTGGTAAACGTATGTAAATAGTATGGTTTTTGTGTTACCGTAGGTCCTATTTACTGTGGTTCCCCGGGATAAACGTAACCACTCAACCGCCGCCTTGGCCATTGAGAGAACTTGCCGCAGGGCCTATTAAATATATAAAAGTAACCACTCTACCGTGGACTGGCCATTGAGTCGATTAGATACTTACATAGCGTGGTCTACCATAGGCATGCCTCATATCGCCTTTCAGCCAGCCAAACTATTTCCCTATTGACCATTTGTATACTATGTATAATACTGAAGAACTGCCCGGTGCCCCATTTGTGCTGCGCAAGTAGCCTCCGTGGCACGAACAGCCATTGGGTTGTTCATCTGATTCAAATTCAAAATTTCTCAACTGCCAGTTTCGGGTGATTGAACAGTGATTCCCTTGATAGTACGTCGTGTGTGTCTTCCCAATTGAGGAGACTCCCGAAATTGTAGGCACACTACACCCCCACCGTCGCATGAATCACCTATAGGATAAGTTATGCTGCGTTTATTTTTGCGCAATCAATAGACGTTGCTGAGGTTCGTGCTCCGTTTTGTTTCCGTTTCTGATACCCAGATACGCCCGGGATGAAACGACCGTGATACTGACCGGTGTGTCCCTAGTCGACAACGCTGTGGCACGGGGCGCTGTTGTCTTCGTGGCCGAGAGCAACCTGAAGACATATGAGGTACGAACCGCACGTATTCATGAACAGTCTACGGTATTGGCCGGTTCAACCCTGGATACATGATATGATACAGGTAGAAACGTTTGGACAAACTAGTTTTGACTAGCGGGCATCCTCACCAGGAGAGCCCTGCCTGATAGGGTATGTCTTGTCGTTGCAACAATCTTTGTGGATTACGTGTTATTGTCGTGTGCGCGGGGCGATAAACAATCCTTCTGTATATATGGCAGCGACGACTGTACTTCCGCCGGGTCAAGTAACTAGGCAACAACAGCGGTGGATGTTCGAGCATTGCGGGCTGCATGCAACCGTTCAAGCAAGAAACACGTGTTCTTGGATGTAAACGTGAATGTTGTCGTTCAACGGTGGTGTAATTTCGATTGGGCCACAGGTAGAGTTCAAGGATACGACGAAGTCATCGGATCTTTCCGCTGTTCAAGTCGACGAGGAATCTTCGTACATGGCAGTGGACACCTCTTTCGTCGGTTTTCAGGGAGAGGTTGGTTTCTACGAGCGTGCATGTTCCTTACACCTCGCCAGGTTGCAATGTATCTATATCGCACAAATCAGGTTTGCTATCAGGTCCATTTATGCATCGCGTATCGACTTGTTTTTAGTATGAGGTTATCTACTTATGTTCACAGACCCTGGCGGTGGCATACGACGTTGCCCGCGCTTTCGTTGTGCCAAAGGTTGGCATGTATGAAGTATCAACCCATTCGCCGAGTGTAAACGTTTACAGAGCTTCATAGTATACCCGGATAAGATATATTACCCTTTGCAAGCGCAATAGCAAATCCACGACTTTCCATGCCATCTCTCAGCGAAGAAGCAGACAGAAATGTGAGAGCATGCAAGGGTTTTGAGTGCATCGTGGACTCTCTGCGCGCTCTGGGAAAAACGTCCGACAAATACCACCCCCAACATCTTCTGCGTGTGCTAGGCGGTGGTCTTCAGCGAGGGCGCACTGTTCTTGGACGACTGTGACTTTAGCGGTAGTACCGCTCCGCAACTGGTGTACGCAGAGCCGGACTCGACAGTAGTCATCAGAAACATCGTGTTGGGGGATAATAATTGTGAGTCACGCTAAGTTCAACTTGCAAGTGCTTGTGTTTGGCTATTTCCTCTTGGATTGCATTCGATTAACGACAGTATCTGTCCTGCGCAAACGCCACTCGCTCGCTAGTGAAAGGTGGTGGTTTTGAACAGCCAGGGTATTACAATGGTTCATTCGTGTCTGCGCTAGTACCTGGCAATTCGGTGTCGAGGCCCTCCATCGCTTACTGGTGCCCGCCAGGCCACTGACTCGTTTTGCGATTGGCGTTAGACATGTTAACATTTTGAGACAAACCTTTTTGATCAATGAGACAGCCCAACTCCGAAATCACCCAATAAGACACATCTTATCGCTACCGTATGATATACGTGGTTTGCTTTACTAATCTTTGGTAAACAAATACTCGTCTTCGTCCACTTTCAATTTCCTCCACAAAACGTTTTGGGTGGGGCATGCATGCTCAAAGACTACTCCCCGTGCACGTTTATCGCAACATGTATCTGTCGGCTTCCTCGCGCTATCTACATTTCCCTCACCCCGGCTTTCTTTTGATGCGGACATTCCGGGCTACCGAATATATCCTGCTGCGACACAGACTTTTCTCTTGCAGAGGCGAGCTCTCTCGGGGGGAAACTGCCGACAGCCGATTCGTTGACCAACGCAAACGTCACATGCCAAGACGCCGTCAACGGGGGAGACACGGCATCCCCAGAATCTTCTGATGCGAACACTATTTGCAGCGAAGGATATGAGTGTCTGGATGGCGACGTTGGCGTTTACTGCGAGTGTTACCTGGAAAGGTCAACTATGGAAAAGGTTAGGCTTTGACAACTAGGAACGACACTGGTTGTCGGTAACTCGGATGCACGCTAAAATTCGAGTAGCAATAAGTAACGTTTAAGTTAACTCCTCAATTGATTATGGTATACGAGCCCTATACGCTGCTAAACAGACGAGTACGATAAGCAATCCCGAATATCAGGTATACCACTACAGTTGATTTGAAAAGTACTCATGTTATGCCAACGATGTTGGATTAGGGAACATACTTGCCGTCAGACAGTCAAAATTTGGCCAGCATGTTCGATCTCTCCCGTACCCCCGCGGTTTTCCGTTCGCCACATATACGTAGTATCGTGCATGTTTCGCTGTCCACTCTACCGAATGTGGCAATAGCCGCGGGAACATACCTCAGTAGCATGCCGTCTGTTTGTATCGTTGCGGAAGGGTTAAATAGTTTCCATATCGTAATAGAGGACCGCACGTGGTGCTACACACGCGCTTGTTTTGGATGCCCGATCACCACCCGTCGACAAGAACACACCCCTACTCTATAGACAATCCAGGTAAAAAGAACGGATCTTCCACATCCGCGAGCTTGTACTGCGAGTATTAAATAACCGACTGCCATTCAAAAACAGAATATACTCCTCAGGGCCATTCTTATCGAGCATTATTTTTTCCCCATAATTACCAATATGTTTTTCAAAAAAAAAAGAGGACATCTTGGAAATTTTGGAAATAATGGAAATGATGGAAATTCTTCAGAGGGCAAAATGTTTGGAAGGCTTCACGTTCCCATAAATGGAAAAAAAAAAGGAAAAAATGGAAATCTATAAAATTGCGCGAAAAATAACATGGAAAGTTTGGAAATGTTTGGCTCCGATATGAACGACCCATCGTCCTATGTCTCGCAATTTGACGCGCGGTACGATAGGGACGCAGTAGCACTGTTTGGCCGAGTATGGCCTGGTTTTCGGAGCCTTCCAAAAGAGGAACTACCTGATAAGGCATTCCTTGTCGAGATAAGCCATGGCCAATGCGAATATTAGATGCATTTGTCGAATACGGCACGCCTTAAGCCCATCAGGGGTGAAATGTTATTCGTTGTGTACCTTTGGTATGGGATTGTTCGTCTAGGTTTCGCTGTGTGGTTTATGAACTGTGTACATGTACCTATATATTGTTAAAATACCAAATGTCAGTTCCCGGCAAATTGGAGTGCGGTCCTCAAATAGTTCACATGCCGACTTTACGTTGACCAATCCAGTTCTGGGTACGCAGCAATTGAAATTCCGAATATTTCGAGCTGAGGAAGCCTGTCTATCTTAAGCCGTTTACACCAAAAGGTCCGACCTCTATCGAAGCACCTGTCAGGTGATTCTATCATTTAGCGAGAAACCTCAGAAAAAAGTGGCTCAAGTGAAGGATCTCAACTGGAAAAAATACATTGAGGCGAGAACGATGTACACCCTACGGCGGCATTGTTCTCGCGGGCATACATTTTGTTGGGGCTACTGAATTGAGGAGCTCCATGCCCTACGAACAACTAAGATCGACATCATATATTGGCTTCACCCGATGAATACCTGTAAACGTTTATTCAAATTTAATGCAACACAAATTGGAATACTGTATAGAGTGTTATGGTTTGGTCAAGAGTCTTGCCATTTAGCAACTGTACACGCAAAAGGCATAGCTACCTCTAGAGTAGCTCGCGTCACCATAATGGAGTAATTGTTTCACTTAGTTACCATGGCGAACGTCCATGAAATCTCCCGACTCACATAGTATGGTGTACCTTCAACACCTCCATCTCAGTTGTGCCAGTGACCTTCGACGTCCGTTCCTTCAACGTATTAACCACCATGCGTATGTTCTTCAAACAAACTGTTTGTACCAGAGGTGCGCCAATGGAAATGCGGCCGCCCTGGACTTCAATCTCTCAAGGGCGACAAATGAAACATTCTTCCCTGACATGCTCGAGGGGGACCTGCTATTGTCGCACGTAGTATCTGCTGCGGGCTCACGTATGACAAGCACGAACAAGACGGAGGCTTCTTTGAGCGAAGATAAAACTAGACGGAACAGAGGACACGGCGGGGAAAATGGAACCAGCCCTTACGGCGGAGGTCAAAGCGGCGTGGTTTGGAAGGTATCGGCGTTGCCGCAGCTATCGGACAACGGAAGGAGTATGATGAATTGGACCATATTTCCATCGTCGGGGCTGTTGCTTCCGGGGCAGAGGTGCGTGTGGTGTGACACAACAGGGTGAACACGTATTGATCGGGCAACCGCAGCTGCCAAGTGGAAAGACAGTACAATGAGTACATATGTCGACATTCTCGGGAATAGAGTTTACGCTTTTTTCTTCTGGCTGTCACTCGTAGTAACCCGGTTTCCGAAGTTTTTTTTTGTTATTCCGTGATAAGATCAAATGTCTTCCTATGTAATACGTATGTATTCGAACACAATCTACCAGGTATTAATACATATTGTACGGACAGCAGCCTCTCAGTAAGCATGTATACTAGGCCCTACACCGCTTGCGTAGAATGGTCTTGTTAGTAAGACAACCCCCTGCATACGTAGCATCATTGGATATTTCTACAACGTTCCTCGTCTATGGGTGTAAGATGTATTCGCGAATGTAAATGCCAACTTATACCCTGTTGGAAGTAACCGGCAGTGTTCCTTCAGTCCGAACGGCTCATACGGAAGGTATTCGGCCCCGATTCGGCTATGAGTACTGCAGACGTCTCAGTACTCGTGGTACGCAATCTACCGATGCTCCGAGGTTCACTCGTATAATTTCTAACTTTACCGGGCGCACCTGCGAACTGCAGGCTGAATATTGGCGGAAAACCGAACAGAAAGGAATCGAACGTGGCGGCAATGCTTACAACTAATCGTCTAAACTAGATGTCGGCGGCAGTGTCGCTCATTATCTCAGCATGCGGAGTACTTATGTCGCTGCTGTGACATGGAAGGAGAATCCTCCAGATAAACAACTGCATGTAACGCGTGTGAACTGCGATGATAAGCGCGAGGGGACCATTGGTTCCGACGAACAATCTACGCATTAGCCCTTGATAGTGTAACTGCAAGCATTGCCGTAAAGAAAGCCTCTTTATTGCTCACCTGCCCGATACTCGCTGTTTACGTTCCGGCAATTTCGTTTACAGTAACACATAAAGTAGATCTGTATGAACGGACGACTCAATGTTCGTTTGTTCGTGTTGCAGCCATTTTAGTCCGAGTACAAATGCTGTGTTCGGCTACGTGCAGTGTTCGTATATTCGATGTTCGTGGCTCACATGTTTTTCGTCGTCACCGTGTGGGCGTCCACAACATATACCTACAGCGTCACCCTGCGGGTGGTCACACTGCCGAGCCCTGGCTTTGACGGCAACACACTCGTCACCTTCGATGCCAGCGGAATGGGATCGAGTGTGGTATCGTCGGAATCGCTCAACGTCACCTTCTTCCATTGCGAGATCGGACAGGTCTGGAACGCCACCGCAGCCGGACTTGACAGTCCGGATGGAGACTCGACCGAAGCCTGCCAGCTTTGCATCGACGTGGTGGGAGAAGATACCAGGGTGCGTGGTTGAGGTGTTTGCGGTTTAAGAGACGGCTTGCCCTTTCGAGGAGAAACATGCACGTAACATTGACGGAGCTCTTACACCTGTTGACGAGCCGCCGAACTTATTGGCACCTGGACTTAGGGTACCCTAGTGATTACAAACGAAATAAATATGCGATGTTGACGGTGAGATGTTGGGACCAGTAAGTAAGGAGCTCACCCAAGAAAGTACCACCGATACCGTCGCGTGTTGTTTTTGTTTGTCTAGTTTAGAGCATATTTCGTTGAACACCTAAACGTAGCGCATGCCATTGCATACATTCGGTTCGGTTAACGCGTTTACTCGGGTGTCGTTGTTTGTGGTGGGGAAGTTGCAGGGCTCACCAAGTGCGGAGCGTTTAGTAATGTCTCATCGGTTGTTGCGCAGCACGCGCTTGATGCGTGTCACATGGTGTTGCCATAATCGAAGTCATTGGTATGGCGCTCGTTCCCGCGGTGTAACACTTGCTTGTGTTATTACCGGCGGTCACGCTCACACGCGGTGCCTTCTAGTGCTACGGGTGCCTCCTCACGATTGGAGGGAACTGCATTTTACCAGGCTCTCTAATTGAGAGCTCACTACCCCCTGCACACTAAACTGCGTCAGGGTAGGAAAACACCCCCGTGAGGGAAATTATAGAGAGCGTAAATCGGTCAAAGGCAACCGTTTGATGCAAGCCCCAGATCGATCCGCGACTACTGTGGTTCATCATCAACCGTGGCTCTGACTTCAAAAGGCTCCCCATATCTCTGCTACCCATATCGACGAGATGGAGAATTTGAATAGCTGTTTTAACTCAGATGTTGGACGACCACGTCGAGCGCTAGTAGGCGATCCCACCTGGGCATCTGGTTCGACCGTCTATAGTTAGCATCCTACGTGTCCACAGCGGGGTGTAGAAACCCGACAGGAGCTACGGAATCCGAGTATGTATTACAACACTATGGAATTTCATTTCGTGATGCAAAAACAGGAACGCCGTCCCTCCCTTGGAGATAAAAGCCCTCCAAAACCTCCTATTGTAATGATCACAATGAACAACGTTCTACGTCAATCTGAGCAGAAAACGAGCTATGCCTCGTTCGTGATCAAGTCACTATGTTGTTTCATTGTACCAGATATGGTATTCTTGTTGTTACACAGATGAAGTAGTTTGTTTTGCTTGTACTTGAGTAATATTTATACATGTTATAACCAAAGCGGTCACTATACACGTTCGTTTGTTGGCTATCATTTTTCGTTCGGAACTCCCGAATAGACGCAGGCTACGATAGAGGTACACCATGTCATTTCTGAGCTTTTCACTTAAAGAGCGTCATACCTCCCGAAACAATGATTTTAGATGAAACTAAACGTGGTGCTGGATGAGAAATATCCTGACCGAAGGATACTCTGAAACATGTTTCGTCACAAAAATGAAAGTCCGACGAATTTGGCTTAAGGAGCCCGGTCGTTCAGAAACCTATTCAGCTAAAAAGTGCTACCTCTACCGTAGCACGCGTCAATACCACTGTTTTGGCAGAAATGTGTAACCCTTGGACTGATCATTTCAATTTGCATCCGTCCCACAACGTTCGTGTGTATGTCCGATTGGCGTCGGTTGGCAACAACAGTATAAAACACGCCTCTCATTACGTGAGCTACTTTGGGTAATAAGGGTGCATCTCTTGTTTTGGTTTTGGCGGTGATCTCGGCTGCCGGTCGACTTAACTAGTTTGTGCGGTGTCTTGATTGTTGGCCCTGCACAAAGGGAACTGTCGTATACCGAACTGAGAAAACATGGTAAGGCACCTACGACGCAAATACATAGAATACCCATTACTTTCACTGAGAAGGCTCCACCATGCATCGAATTAACTCATTAGGAGCTGTCGTCCATATGCGAGTCCGCCTCGCAAGCGGTTCTTGGTAGGATGCAGCTAGCCCTTCGTATGACTCGCCCAAATCCTCACGGCCGTTGGCGCTTGTTGCAAGCAATGCCCGTCTGGTTAGTGGAAACGTCACGTGTTCCTCCCCGGCATTGTAGCGATACGATGGTTTATGATCATATGACTACAGCCATGCACGACATATAGACAACCCTCCCTCACCTTTTGTTAGCATATGGACGTTGAGATCCATACGTATCTATTGTGATGTGCAGTCACTAAGCACTGATACGAGTATACGAGTATCTTAGTCTAGATATTCGGGGAATTACAATATGCGGATAGATTACGAGTTTGTCTTACTCGTAGTGCGCCACATTGTATGACCCAAGCATCTTCATCAGGAACGATGCTGAGAACGTTGCTATAATGTTACTATAACATTGTAGAGAACATTACAGGGAACAGTACCAACTACGGTAGAATGTAACTGCCCGTAGCATGGGCATTCTACCGGGTTGATCAGGTGCGGGCATCCCCCACCTCGATCACTCTACTCCTCCACTCTACTCCGCTTCCCTCTTCTTCTCTTCTCTTCTCTTCTTCCTTTTCCATTGATCTCCCTGAGGTCAGTCTTCTTTCCATTATGGCCACATAAGCGCCTATTCAAACTATGACTTTTCTTCTTCTTCACAAGTGATCTTCACAGACACTTCGGTGCCACCTCTGCTATCTCTCTCCGCAGAGACAGAGGCTCGACACACGCGTCATTATATCACCTTTCCCTGGTGACATTCGCCCTCGCGTATGACCGCCTTTTGATCATCTACTATATCACAAACATTTCCGAACTTGTTGACAGTTTGAACACACACACCCCGCTAGCATGAAAACACGTTTACCCCGCGAACTTGTTTCTCCAACTGCGCCACAAACATTTCGGGACCTCGTGTCGATGTCTGGCATATTCAGGGGGTTAATTGCGACGAGCCAGGTGCCACGATTGAATCATTACCTATCGAGAAGGGACATTGGCGGGCCGGGCGGGACGTGGTCGTCGTCCGCGAGTGCACCAATGAGGTAAACCTGTACATATTGAGGCATTATACGGCAGGGACCAGTATCACCGTTATTGATCAGAGGCATTGCATGGCAGGGGTGTTTCATGTTTATTATTGAGGCATTCCACAATAGGGGTATATGTCACCCATTATCGTTTGACGGATTCTACGATAAGGGATTATTAGCACTTATTATTGTCAGAAGCATTCTCCAGTAGGGGTGCACCTACTACCTCTATGGGGCATTCTGCGGTAGAGGGAGAAAGGCTTCGTTTTCTGAGGCACTCTATGGTAAGGATGCGCACCTAGTTGTTTAGTCCGAAATTCTCCGATAAAGGTGCACCTACGATATAGTGACACCGCTACGGCACCTCGAGGACATATCCATTCCCCGCGAACAATAACATGTTTAAAGAGATTATTGCAAGTGGTGTGAACGATACAGTAGCGTAGGTATTCAGCGACTCCTGATGCAAAACGTCAGAAGGGTTTCCAACGACAGTGTGGAAATTCCTACGACAAGGAACCCCTTCGCCAGAAATTTGATTGGAAGCAAGCGCTACGCTTATGATTTGTGGCATGTGCCATATATGCGCTCGACGCAGGCAATCGACTGCAGTAGGCGCGTCGGTGCTAAGGGTGGCACGTTTTACCTTCCGAGATCCCTCACACATTAAGCTCGCGTTTAACTCATTTAAAAGACAAACTTCGAAAACGGCATGGTCCACATATACGTCGAATCATGTGCCTAAAGCTGATTACCATTTCAACCGTGTTGGTCGTTTTGTCAGTGGGGGATTCCGGTCAGTCGGAAGACGCGTGCTACGGTGAACGTAGCGGCCTTTGTCTTCAACGGTTGTAACTAATCGGGATCTATATGTCAAACTCGTCGGACTCTCATTCATGTGTTGCAGTACGTTTTGTTGCACAGTTACACCTTTGGGAAATTCGTCGACTAGTACTCCTATTTTCCCCATACGCATTTCGTTAGGTGAGAAACAGAGCTCATCAAGAGAGGAGCCCCATAAACATAAGGTACATATCTACCGTATAACGTGTGACAAATGGTGCGACCAAAGTTTACCACTGTACCGTTATCGTAGCAACACGGCTCGAACGTTGCCCACGTGCATTGGTCTATGTTTTCCTGACTACTCGTATTGTACATTCCCGTGCCTAACTGTTGCGGCAAGTCATTGCCTTTGGTGGTCCTTCCCATGTTGAAAGACGGGAAGCGTACGAGTAGCATTCCAGAGTTACACAAAACTTGTCCCTAACATTCGTGCATGGTCATTGAATTTTGCGAGCTGCGCATCGTGTTTACAGCGTCAGCCCTCTGCGGCGGCACGGTTTCATCGATGTCTGCTACTGCTTCAGCCCTGACAACGCAAAGGTTACCTGTGGTATAGGACACCTCCTTTGACCTAGTTTAATATTTTGTCACCCTTGAGGGGTAACGGTTTCGAGAGGCAGCGCTGTCAACTCATGATAATAGTCGGAGGTCTACGTCACAACCTGGACTATAACGACTAATGCTGTAGTTCTGTAGTGACACCTCCTACACTGTACTCGTCTTGTCCGGTCTTTGCAGTATATATACGTACGTTCAAAGGCGACCTGGACCGCCCCCTTGCACGTTTGTGTCTATCTAGCCTTCTTGGGACCTCGAACATCGAAGCACACAAATTAGAAGTAGGCCACACATTTCGGACTTTGTTACACTGTTCAAAGTCTTCTCCAGGTGTGTTTAACGCCCACATTTGTGATAAGAGCCAACTTAAGTGACGGTATAGTGGCAGGACGTACAAATATGCGCTGGTAAATGCTGTGTACCTGGTAAACAAAACAGGTATACGTAAGTAATGCTTCGATGTACCATCTCAACAACTCGTAGCACGCTCGAGGGGTGTGCAACAACATCGTACCGTATCTACTAATAGCGTTATTTTCAAACGTTCGGATACTGTTTAGTTCGCTTCTCAAGCCGGCTTCATTTAGACAGCCGACATCTGATTTCGTCGAAGGAACAGCGTACAACAACCTATGCCATACCTAACCTTACGCTTATCCAGTTCGGCGAACACTTTAGCATTACCCCTATCTCAGTTGAATGCTTCTCAAAAGGGGTGCTCCTGCAAAGGACTGGACCCTGATTCGCCTAGCTAGTATGGTCTTGTAAAAGGCCATCGCTATAGCCACCGTCCTCATGTTGTGGTGAGGGTCGCGTTATGATAGTGCCTCTACTTCCCGTGAAAGTCTGTCGCCATCGTTCCACGCATACACGTCACGGGAACCGATGATCGCATGCCCGCCACCTTGCGCGTTGCGACATATACATAGTCGTATTGAGCGCATTTTTGATGTTATCTGTCCGGGTTGCATACATGTATACCTGCGCTCTCAAATAATCGTGGGTCGAGTATACGCTTGGTGTCGTATAACCGTGTGGTGTCGTATGTATCACGGCATCTCCCCGACAACCATGCTGGCGTATCATTGTACATCACTGTCGTGACCATTGCCCATTGATTTCTTGATGTTAAGGATGCATGCAAGGGAGGAACCATTGTCAAAGATGTGCAGGAATACTGCACTGATGGATACAAAGGACCTGGTGAGTCCCCGTGCTTTTACGTGTGCTTTGGTTGCTTGCTGAGGTCGTTAAAGCGAATCAGTCCGGGTTATAGAGCATTGAGGTCATGTGCTCAATGTAAACCTTTTGATGCGTTGCGGTGTTGAGGCTGCGTTCTCCATTACGTTTGAAGTAAGTTGAGGAGTTGAGGAAGGGTGGTCCTTAAATACTGTGCTTTGATTGCTTTAATTCAATGTACATCGTGTAAGATCTGGCGTAGAGATAGAAGGAGAAGTCGCTCAGGTCAAACGCGCACATTCGACGACCGCATCGGCTCGCGTTTCCTTCCGAGTGCCCGCTTGTGTTTTGCCAAGAGGTTGCTCCGGTTAAGGCATGAATATAAACATGTTTCATAGTTAGTGTTACGTTTGATCAGCCGCAGTCAATGTCATGCATGGCCGTTTTGGTAATGTCACGGACCCTCGCATCCATACGATGCCGAAAAGGAGCATGTCCGCTTTCCACGCAGCTGGCGAGCATCACTTGCACCAAGTACGAATCGATGTGAGGTGTTTAGCTAGTCGCATGAGCGATGAGCTGCATCCTACTCTTAATCGTTTGTGAGGGGAACGAAAAACGGATGACGCCTTCGAATAGGGGGGGGGGTGAGGTAACGTATCTGTATGTCGTGGCCGGTGTAAACCGCAACGTGTCTTCCATGGACAACCCTTCGACGTTATAGCATACTCCTTCAACTCCTCAATCTGTATTACGATCAACCTCCGAGTGTTCGACGTAGACTGCGCTGCCTTCCTGTTGGTTGTAGCGTTATACTGACGCGGATGGCACTCTGTCCCTTGGAGATCCCTCATCCACAATATGCTCGTATCGATACACAGTAGGGCATCGTGCTAAAAAAATGGGTCTGCGTGTGGCAACCTGTATTATTATCGTGTCTGATTATAAATTGATGTACTGTTGAAAGTCACCGTTCGACTTGCCCGTTACCATTTCCACGTTTGTGCGCAACACGCGTTGTCTGGTCTCCATGTTTAGAGTGCTCGGTGTGCGCCTCCGGCTACGGCAGAGGAACAGCGAGCCAGTGCCACCGATGCACGGAAAGCTTCAAGACGGGGATGGTCGCGATAGTTGCTATTTTGGCCGTGTTCGCGCTTGTCGTGATAGCGCTGTTGGTGGTGTACCTGGTGAGGTCAAGTGTGCTCCTGCGAAAGGGGTTATAGTTGCATTGAATATGTATGATGTTCCTTGTCGTGAGAGGCGGTGTATACATTCTTTACCCGCGGGACGTTTGATCACTGTACTTTGAACGCTTGCGTTATCGTCTAGGACGCCACACGCACAGCTAGGTATGGTCCAAAGGTGCTGGGTGGCTCTTCAAAGTTTGCGAGCTCACCTTTTGATGGCCTATGTTTCTTAATACGGCAACCACTGTTGTTGTCGTGAGACGTATCTGATGTTGGTGTTTACCGTCGTGTGTGTACCTACAGGACTAGGTCACGAGGGTTCGCTTGAAATTTTCATATCCCGTCCCTTCATTGTTACGAATACCAGAACCATGTGTACCATCATGCCGTAACGCTACGTACGGAGGGTTCCCTGGAGCTGATCGCGTGTACATGTATAGCACAATGTTTGGCTTCAGCATAGACTATATAGCTGCCGAGTAAAATACCCATAACGGTAGCAAACCTCTGCAAACAGTCATAGAAAGTTCACACGCAAGGGTGGCGATACGGCGCAAGACCGAGCGTACCCGAAATCCGCGTATACCATAACCCCGCTCCAATTCCGAGCTATACACAGCCAAAAGGCCTCTACAAAAGCCAAGTTCGAACGCGAAACTTGAAGTGTTTTACAAATCGAACGTAAAACCTACACCACGTCCAATTGGTTTGTTCGTCCGTATTTTCGTGGGGGGTGGAGATTGTCTGTTTTTTATACATTGTTTTAACTGCCGCTCGCAACTCTGTTGTAAAAGTTCGAAAACAGCCGCCGTCACCGCTTTCCCCACGGTATCACTGCCGTGGCAACACACATGGTGTCATAAATAATTTCTGTTTTCGCTGTCAGTGCCAATTTCTAAGTTTAAATGTCAATTGCAGCGTAGATACATAACTGGTGTTGGTGGAGTTCCTTGATAGGCGCAAATCACAGTGCAGTACACTGTTTCGAGATCACAATCTGCCGACTCGATGCCTCACGAACCTAGTCGAGACGTGCTTCCCCCATGAGTGTGTTTGGTTCCGCATGCACTCAACATGTGGACCTCCAAAACCTACGGGCAACACCACCCAAATGATACACAACACCCGGAAATGAGGACACGTCGACACTAAGAACGGGTATATAGGTATTTTATTTCGTGATGCCTGCTTTTCATTGGACTCATGGTAGTCGTCCTAGCACACGAAGACGCATTCGTCCGTTTCCTCCTCCAACATTCCCAAGACAAGTTCAATTTTCGACCGGCTCTATTCCCCGCGAAGCTTATCAATCAATACTCCGAGGTCGAAGTCGTCATCAAGGAGTCTCACCCTTGTGCGAATAAGGCAATCAGATGGAACTCGTTTGGTCTCCGTTTACTACATTATTGCAAACCGCTTTCGATTAATTTGTCCTACTGTCTCATTTCGTGAGTTGATTGCGCCGTCCTGTGCTTCGTGCAAAGGGGACTGTATATGGTTTTCGTTTAAATACCAACCGCTGCAATACGATCCACCTTTCTTTCGTTTTTAAACGCTGCAACAAATATCTTATCCAGATCGGCGGAGGTGAGGCTGTATCATCAACGGTGTCCAGTACCAAGCGGTCTGTTCAAACGATCAAACGCCGCGGCTCCGTGCTCCTGGCCCGCTCAGAAGGTGGCGGCGTTATTGACTTCAACACCCAATATGGCCCCAACACAACAAACTCGGACGACATACCCGGGAAAATAGCGCAGGGAATGCGAATGAAAAAGTTGTCTGTGCGCGGACCCGGCAGCAGCAGCACAACCCACAGCGTACCAGGTATCGACCCAGCCAGCAGCAGCAGTGGCAGAAACTTGGTCGGCGGTTCAGGCAGGGCGTTACTTGCCGGAAGGATATTTCCCAAGAAGTCGGGCTTTTCAGGACGTGCGGCATCGGTACGGCCGCATTCGCCGACGCCCAAACAAGCCGGTGGCGCGTTTGTAACGCCCATGCGGGTCCGAGGTGTACCCCCTCCCTCGACACCGCAAGAACCAAAATCACCGCAGACTGTCCGCGACGCGAGTATCCACGGCGATAGAGTCGATACTACTGGTAGCACTGGCCACCGCCACACCAATTTCTCCGGTATCCCCGGGCAACAATGGACCTCCGAGCTACAGCAAGGTTATGCAACTCCTCCAGCGACTGGAGCGGGACTCGAGCATTCGACAGGAAACATATGGCAGTCGCAGCTGAGCCGAGAACAAGCAGATGTGGAGGGGTCAGTAAGAAACGGAGCGCTTCCGCAGTCGCCGGAGGGCAGTCGTGCTGGGAACGGAGAGGGGGACAACACGGCTGGGGCATTCATCGGGAATATGCTGATGGAACTGCCTTTGTCCAAGATCAAAATCGTGATAGGTCTCTTTTCAAACGTCGAAAAGATTGCGATCTAGATCCTTGAGACCAAGCATATATATAAATTGGTGGAAACTATAGTTTTCGAAAGGCGACACCTCGTCGAACGTTACAAATGATGTACTCTAGAAGCATGTGCGCGAGGGCCGTTCAACGTAGATCGATCCCACCAGACCAACTTAGGCCAATTGTCGTGCATATAATGTACAATCATGGGTCTGGCTAGCCCGAACAAGGTATAACACGCTCTCGACGGTGCCTTGCGTGCAAGTGACAAAACATCGAAAATTAACAATTTTAACCGTGTTGTTTTTACCTTGCTGCATTTGTTGTCCGCGTGCTTCCTCACGTCCTTTGTACACCTTGGCTCGTTCATCGCAACCCGTCAATCGCTGTCGCTGGGGAGGACAGTGGTCTGGCAGATTTCCGCTGCGGTGAGCCAACGTGACATGTGTAACGATGGAATAAAACAAATTTGTATTACTGAAGGATTCTGCCTGGTGATGTATACACCTTTGAAACGATACACCCTAACATCGCTGGAATTTCAATATTCTGTGTTTGTGATGTTGACTTCGGGGGGCGGGATAAACTGTCTTGCGGCTCTTGCACTCTTGGTTTTGACAGAGTGTAAGTGGTTTGGCCGAGGCACATTGTGCCCCACGTGGCACCACTCGGATATAATTGCGTCCATCCCCATCGAAGCATGCATCTAACGCGTAAGCTAGCCACAATATATAATTCGCCCTCTGCAATTTATGTCGACTACTGCAATAGTCGGTACTGGTAGTAGTATACTTACAAAAAGTGTCTCCGATTTGCCTTGTTCCGACGGAGCAATGCGTTTCGTTTGTATGAGAACATCCTAAATTACCGTATTCTTATTCTAGCGGACACTCCATAAAAAGCTAGAGACATAACATGAAGAAATATTTGTTACATGATTCACCCAGTGATGGCGCTCATATTGCGAAGGATGAGCTTCATTCAAATTATATGAGTATCGACAGCTAGAGTGAGTGCTGGCCCCTATGCGTGAACACGACGAACGTAGAACCGAAGTGTTCCTTGTGCCATGTTGTTTCGTAGGCGAATGACCATAGAACTTTGGATATGTACGGCGAATACGGGGAAGGGACCAATGGAATACACCTGTCACAACGGCTTGTCCACAACGCCGGTGAGGGCCAAACTGCCCGCTACGAGAATGAGTATTTGGGGTACAAGATATGCGAAATACATGCCTATAAAATAATACTGTAGTGAATAAATTAATTTGTGAATAGGTCCGTTTTAGGGGAATGTGTGCATTGGGCGAAAAACTGATTGGGTAGGTTGTTGATACGCCATAGACGCAATAGCCACCTTGGGTTTTATTCCTTTAGGCCACGTATTGCGAAGTCGTTCCTTCCGTCTCGTTTGGGACAACATCCGGAAAGTAGGCTAGAATTACAGCATCCACCGCTCGAAAAAGAATGTGCTTTCACGGTGTGAAATGTGTCCTTAGTGCCGACAGTCGCTACGGTAGGGGGGCCTAAGAGGTGTGCTACGACGGAGGTAGCACGTTTTGGCAGAGATGTTATCGAAATGACGAGGCTCCTTATCCCACAATTGTCGGAAGTCCACCCTTCTGTTGCCAGTGTACGTATAGCAGTGTTTGAGACTGAAGTCGAAAAACAAATAAACCTTGAACTTCCTCTGTACTAAACGAATTGTCTTCTCTTCGTGATTACGGTGCGTTCGCGAGTGAGGGAAAACAAGTTCCTGCTGGCGACGCCTCCGAAACTGATCATGGAAGTGGGGATGTGCATCATCGCGGCAAACGATAAAAACACTCAGCAAACCGAAACACCGTACGAGTCAGACGGATAAAAGTGGCACGCCAGAAACGGTGGCGGCGGAAGCGTTTACCGCAATGGTGACGTTGCAATCCAACCACTGGAAGCTAGGGGCGACAACGCGGCAGCATCAGTTTCAGCAAAATAAACAAATTCCAATATGAGCCGCAGCTCATCAGAAGCGACAGCGTCCATTTTTTAATTTCTCGGTTTTAAGACCTAATGTTCTTCTCGTCGTGTGCTGTTGCTACTGCTACTGCTGCCTTTGGCTTCGCGAACTAACGCGCCCGTACACCTCGCTCACCCAACAGCCGGCGCCTGACATATAGACCGTGTCGGCCCGCCGGCGCCTGCGCCGCTGTTGCTGCTGCTGCTACCGCAGTGTGATGGCATTGAGATATGACACGATCTGTCATGTTACCATACTCTACCATCAATGCGATACAAGCACGTGCACGTATATACGGGCACTCGTACGCGCACGGCTAGTTCTTCCTAAACGACGCATCCTCCACGACACCAAGTGCGCGATAGCGTAGCGTAGCGGTCGCCGAGAGTCAACAGGAACCCCACCAAAGCAATCCAACGACGCCCGTCCGCGTCATACTCGAGCTACACCTGTCAAAACCCTGTGCTCTCGGCGGTTGTGGAAGCCCGGTTAGTGCTTTTAAGCCAATGACGTGCAGCGCACAATATACCGTACGTCGTTGTATACCTTTCAAATCGCGTTGTTCGGTTCTTGACTATTTTCCTGTCGCGCGGGAGGGGTCCCTGCTGGCCAACGTTTCTACCACAAAACCCATATCTGTGGCGTACGCACTTATCTTCTCCTCGCGCATAAAAATTTCCCCTGCTTTCATTATATGGGGCTGTAATACACGAATTATTGGACTACAGATATACTGAATGGTCCAACACCATTGCACTCTTCCGAATACAATAACAAGGCCCATTTTCCACTGAAAATACTAAAGTAGTAAACGAAGTGTTCCCTCGATACCAGCATTGTTAACCGAAACTGACAATTAGTTTCACTACTCAAAAGTGTATCCATACTTCACAGTATGTATGCCCTTACCATCGAAATATTAAAGGCGGGTGGGCGGGGGAAAAACAATATATATCTGCCAATAAAATATCTGGCAAACGAGGGCAGCAGTGATTATTCGCGTTTTCTTCCAGTGTTCCAGCACCATCCCGTACGGTATCCACTTGGTTGTTTCACGTACGCGATGGACCATATTGTCGCCACCATTGATAAGTTTAATCACATGAGAAGCAAACCAAAATACAATAAAACATGCCGAATTCCTTATTGCAAACAAACCATGGACTATTACCGGTAAGTTATCTCTTTCAATAATCCTCTCCTTTGTTTCCCCTACAACTCGTTTTTTTCTGACGGTGTTGCGCCGTCGTTAATTTCCGAATGTGGCTGCGACAAATTGGGAAAACGCCAACACTGCCCGTGCGTGAACAGTTTTCCAACATCACCAACGTAGGGTACCCGCCAATCTACGAGAAGTTCCTGTCCTTTATCGGGATATTTTCTTTGGATCTGGCCTGGATTCTCTCGGCTGCATGCTTAACGACTGAGGTCAACTTCTACGACAAGCTGCTGTGAGTACGTCCTTCTATCAGCATGGACCAGGCGGGGTTCAAGCTTGTCATAGGTCGGCTGTATTATTTAACCTCTGGGAACCCCGAGATGGCGATGAAAACATAACTTAAGACCTGCCAACCGTCTATGAGCACAGACAAAGCCCGAGCGTACGGGTGGTTTTGTTTTTTTCCGTACAACAAATGTTTAGAATTTATCTCGAACACCAAAGCAATCTACTCCCCAGACAATCACACCGTGGTCGTTGCTGCAATCGTCACTGTGGTTTTGGTTTTTTCCTCTTGAGTCCTTAGACAGAGTTAATGTTGCGATATATGCTCCAGAAGTGTCCAACACGTTTCGAGCCATAAGAAGTATCACTGGTGTACGCACTCATCACTGATTTTGATCTTCGAACATTATCTTGAATCAAAATGTGTAGTTTACCCTCCAGTAAAAACGTAGTCCATGGATATCGTATACCCTCCTTCGCACCTCCGGTGTATAGCGGTTCACTGTTGCTAGGTGGGATGTATAGCTCCTTACGCGAGGAGCCTGGCCAACGTAAGGTGTGGCACCGGTACCGTCGATTTTGTTAGCTGGCAGGCTCAGTGGCTTGACACTGAGATTATGTTTGCCTTAGGGCTGTCCCCAACTGGAGTAAATACTATGAGCCTGGGCCCCTTAGGTGACCAGGCTCGCAATATTGGTCGTGCAAAAGGCTTGAGGGGTACAGCATACAGAAGTGCCGTTTTGTTATAGTTTGGTTTGGGCAGGAAGTGTTATCCAGCGACTGGTCACAAAATACCGGTAGCCTTTAAAGGATTAATGACTTTACGACCCATGGGTCTCTTCAAAAGAACGATGTACGGTTCGGATGATACTGTTAGAGTTTACCTGTTGTAGGACGAGCGCATACACATGTTTAACGGGTCGGACGAACAAGACTAGGTTTCGCCCCGTTTTTCAGGATCATGCTTGGGGCAAGATACGGACCTCGTCATGCTAAGAACTCCGAAAAACAGGCACCACCTTTTACGTGGCAGTGCATTAGCGAAGGTTGTCGCCATTTCAATGGGGTATCTGCCCAATATACGATGTATATATTTCAGGGCCTTCCTTGTTTATTGGTTTGCTGACGCTTCGGTACTTGTTATGCTTGTTTTCGCAGTGAGAGGGTGGTGGTTCCACACGGTTGTCGAAGTACCAAAGAAACGGCATCCCCAATAAAGACACATCACGAACCTGGTGGTTGGCAACGTTTCGAGGCACATTCTGCCAAACCGTGTACAATTAACTAACCGTACCTGTTCACGGACATGACATGTGTCCGAATCATTCACGGCATGTTCTGCGACCGCACGTGCCCCCGCTCACCCCTTTCGTATATACATGCATCCCCCGCGATGTTGCTACTCGGCATCAAATAGGATGGTGACCATCGGGCCGCTGGCCGTTCTGGGATTACTCGGTGTCACGTTCCACATCGGAGCTAAAAATATTGGACCGGTCGCAACCAACCTACCGACCAGTCCACAAGCAGACAACAAAGCGCAATCAAACAACAACGTACTCCAAATGGCGGAACATATTGGGTCAGATCCGGTATCGCACAGGGAAAATACCTCGGACAGTCCTTCGTCTCAAGATGTATCCCAAGATGTCTCCCAAGTAATGAAACTACCTAGATTTGGGGCGGTTCTACAAAGGGAAAGCCTCTCGGGAGAATCAGGAGATACCATGGCGTTGTCGCGTAGCGAGCACCCGACAACAAGCGCGGCCAACTTCGCGGGCCGACTCCTATCAGCTGACGGAAATCGCCAGTCTTTGGAGAGCAGTACTGCAAATCGCGAGGACATCGCGACGGAGGAATCTCGTGGCGTAGCGGGATCCTTGAACACTCTTGTTTCTGAAGATATCCCCCCCAGCGAAGCTCAGCGGTCACTGCGGAGCGTGTTAGGAGCCGGGATCGGAAACGAGGCGAACACGGAGGAGGTAGAACCAATAAGCTATTCCGCTGGTGGTTTGCGTCTCAATAACGTATCGTAACTCAACTCACACGGTTTGGTAAATATAGTAGATATTCTGGCTCTCGCCCTATGCATATACGAGCATTTTGTGACAGAAAACATGACTAACAATGCCGTCGCGTTCTTAAAGGTGTCAGTAGCTCCAATGTTATCAGCTCGGTCGACGGCCCTCGTCCTCATCCCACCACGAGCGGCCATCACGGCTGTCAGTATCTACGTGGGATTCAACAATAATTTCCTCCCGCTCTATTTTAACACGTGACAAGAGGATAACCTTACTATTCTCTCCCGTATTGACAACCAGATATGTGTGTACGACGGTTGTATTCGTATGTAATACACAACTAGCAGAAAACGTAATATTCACATGTGTGTAGCGTATATAAACATTGTAGCAAACACAACTGTGTCTTATTATCGTCTGCCTTGCGGCTGCTGTGTCTCCTATATTTGGGATCCGTCATTACGTCCCTTTCTCAGGACCGGCTTTTTGCGCGACACACGACAATGACGCTCATCCTTTTGTACCTGGTCTACAGCCAAGTCTCCACGGTGGTGAGTATCGGGGCTGTATAAAAACACTGCAATCGACATAGGAAAAATTGAGCCGACTAACTCGTAGGACAAGATGGTTTTTGCTACATTTAGCGTGTAGTCGAAAGGGCAGTATATGAATCCAACGACAATCAGTAGTTGGTCAGGGAATTTGAGGCCATGATTAAGAGCCATCGAGACAAAAACGACTGTTCTACAATTTTTTGCGTTGTCGAATTTGCCATGAGACGGAGATGACGACGACGAAGCGATGGACTCAATGATTGGGTAAACACTAAGAGACGATGAAATTCAGCCCACCATGGCAAAGAGTAGGACCCAAAGATTTATGTGTAGTCCACGGCGCATGGAAAGGAGACAACTACGGTAAATAGTTATCTCAACGATTTGGGATAAACTGCGGCCTCGACGAGACGGAGAAAAAACGACGGCAAAGTGACGGGTTCAATGTTTCGTACGAAGTCGAGAGTCAACAAAACTGATCGAACGGCGACAAAGAGGGTGTGCCGATCGTTTTGCCAATAGTCAAGGGCGTAAAGAGTCGAGCCCGCGATGGCCAAAAGAGCTCACTCCAAACGTTTGGGTCCGTGAAGCGCCGTTGAACGAAGGGTGTCCTAGAGAAGATATAAGTTATGATTTACTGAACGCCCAAGAATACCGTGGCAAGAGGCCTCACCGGACTAACGGCAGCCGGAATATTTCCCAGCGAAGGTCCAAACGAGCACAGGAGAACCACTGTTCCTTTTGCTAATACTCTCCCACGTGTCAATCCTTCGACCCCCTCTACAAGCTACCGCCCCTCTGTAAGGTCTTCGCCCGTTGGGATACACCAAACGCTCGAACTTGCTGTGCACTGGTTACGCCTGCTACGGTGCGGGCTGTCTTGACGGTTTAGAAGCCCTTCTCACTTTATTATAGGTTACAAGCAACAAACCCCACCCCAACTAACCCAGGTAAAGGTAAACCCGTAACTTCGTGGTTGGTCCAATACCCGTACGAGGGGTATCCGGAACATAATTGAGTGACCACGGTTGGTTATCCAACGATGTTCGTGTTAAGCAACCGGTCAACAGAAACTTTGTTTGCAAACAAAGCTGTTAGGCATCTCTTACCGGAGCGTGGGTCACGGTCAACATTCGCATTCAAACAAACCGCGGGGGGGCCCTGATCTGGACTTGTTAAACAACTTTCTTCAGGACAGCGATTGGACAGGAATCCTCGCGTCTGGTAGTAATATCAGCCAACCTGTGGAAAAAACGTGTGGAGATACAGACACTCTTTGTGTTGCACAAAGGCTATCTAGATTCCGCGTGGTGTACCGTGGTGCTACGGGTGAAGACACATATGTATGAAACTAACATGCGAAATGTACTAACATCTATTAGGTCGACACTGCTGCTGTAGAAGCCAATGCGTAAGTTCTTCATTGCGGTTTCTGACGCGGAAGCGGCAAAGTGCAGCTATTTGACGCAAGGAGACTGATCGACCCGTTAACAAGGGACGTGTTTGCAGTTTGATTGTTTTGCTGCGGATATAACACACGAGTTCCTCTACCGTATACACGACTTTACTCACAAACAAAGAGTGACATAGCTTCAGTAGTTGACCGAAACATTTTGGAGCGGCATGTACAAGTTGTTCGACGCTGCTGATAAAGCAGAGCAGGACTGTTATGTTTCATGTCAGCATCAATATATCATATGTGTTTGATGTGCTTATGTATAACGTGTCGCATCGCCTGCAGGTATTCCAGACATTCTCGTGCGAGGCGTTTCCCGAGATCAGCAAAAGCTTCCTCAGGGCAGACCTAAGCATTCAGTGCGACACTGATACGCACAAGGCTTACAGGATATACGCCGCGGTCATGATATTTCTCTGTGAGTGTATGGCATGATTCGTCACACTAAACACGACTTGATAACACCTTGCCCCAACTGGGCGTCCCTTGTTTCTCAGGGCGTAGCATGTCGCCTCGATGTTGAGCGTTATGTTTACAATCAGGGTAGGGTCGTGAAGCGTTTCGGGGCTGGAATGCAAGGCTTGGAGTGGGCGTAAGACCTGGGACCAATATTCGACCGGCCAATAATAGACAACACGAGGCATGCCTGGGGTGCTTGGGTAAGGGGCATGCCCGACGTACCATGTAACAAGATGTACGACTCTGAAGCATTTTAACATGCCTTGCAACTGTGCTACTACCGCGCCTTGAAGTTCACTCGTTTGTGTGTTCAAGTTAGCGAACAAAACAATGGCCACTTTGAGTTAGGTCAGCCGACTACGGTTGGCGTGAGCTCCGAGCAAAACGGTATAGCATAGTGTTGCAGCCGTGACCCAACCACGGATGCGCTGTAGCTTGGAAACCAAATCGGGGTCGTTCTCAACTCCTGCGGTTGCCATTACAGCAGTCGTCACGTCGTATTTCGTCAATCTTCTCGTTTTGAGATCAAGGAGTGTTTTTTACATTCGCGATACATGCGCACTCGTCACGATTTTAGTATTGCCGTATGCCGGTACATCCAAACGCTTGCGGCCTCTGTGCTGTCACAAAGCGATACGTTGAATGCTGAGGTCGTGTTTTCATCGATACATCACACGCCGCATATATAGCGTAAACTCAGCGAAGATTGGTAGCCCGCTCGAGCTTGACCAGCCTACCACTATTTGACGAAGATCCACCTAGGCCCTTCTCCGACGTTGGCAGTTAGACTTAGTGCACGGGTTTCCATTGTATCGTTCTATAATGTATTGCTTTGTTTGTTGTGCGGCATCCCACGGTAGAGGTTTCAGGGTTTGATCCCATACGTTTGTTCCCGTTGACCACCTCACACGAGCAACTTGCGGTTAGTAATAGTACCTCTACTAGTAAGCCTAGCAGTTATGTTAGGACCAGTGATTATATGCCTGGATCGGGTTGAGTGAAGGACAGTCATCGATACTATGTTTCGGGTGAGGTATGGAGCACTTCATGTGAGGAACTCATATCGTGCAACGCAACCTCTACCGTGCCCTTCCGATTCTGGGGAATAATCCTTATGTAATCGAATTTGAAGATCATATATTCCATTCCGGGCCATATTGGCATACATGAACGACGATTACCACGATTACGACGACGCTCGTACTAACCTATTTCCTGTACAATGCCGCCCATTATCGCGCTCGTCCTTTGTTGTTTGTCGTGCATTTTCGTCATCGGCTCCGCATGGTTGAAGACCCCCTTGGCATTCCTGCGGCTTTTTACTTTCTTCTTTCGCGTCAACGATCTTCCATCAACCCTCCAACCGACAAGGTCGTGAAGGAGCTACGAGGCACCCTATACGTCGTGGTAAGCACCCTATGGTTGGGGGGGAAATGTTGTACAGTAGTAACCGGATTAAATGTGGTGGGCAAACACACGGGGGTACGCGGGTTTTGGGGTCAGTCTTGAATTATGATTCCCATAGCTCCTCGTCATAGCATGCCGTTCGAGAGTAAAACGAGTACTGTAGGTGAAGCTTGTTTTCATACAAAATGTCCTAAACCCGACTACGACAAGCCCTGTTCAAAGCCCGATACGGTTGGGGTTTGAAACGGGGGCCTCCCGCATGGCTAGTTTAGCTAGGTGCTAGGGGTCGTGGAATGGCCTTTGAAAGCGAAAGCCGAGCGTGGAAAACATCTATGCAACCACTGAGCCTGTCCACGATGAGGATTAAAAGGCAGGCAATTCGAATGGTAGGCTGGGTTACAACGGCACCACTTTCGTGTGCCGCCGGAGTGTTTGCCCGTAGGCGACTTTGTCTAAAGTGCTGTGATCTTTGCCGGAAGAATCGTAACCTGTTACAGTGTGACTGCGTTGACGCCACGTCCGCCCAGCAGAGTGACAAGCGTCATTATAAGACTTGTATATCATCGGGGTGATGTTGCTGATGCTGGCGCACGATTGTCTACTGTACTCTACACTCGTGTTTACAACGTAAGAATGTAACGGCACCCAGCCCTTGTTGTGCAAATATGCTCTTTTGTGAGTGTGTGCAGTCCCCACCAGTAACCGTACTGTTTTGTTGTATCAATATTGAGCATATGATGTACCATGCATGTTTGATATTCAATGTCGGGCTATGCACAACATATGTGGGACGCAGAGTTCGATATGCATGGTGAGTAGGCAATGTTGCTAGCGTGTTCAGGCTCGTAGCATAGCCCACATCGAACGCAGTCGGGACTATGAAACTGCATGTGCGACTGTGATTACTGCCGCAACCCTGATGCCGTTATCGTTGCGTACATCCGTGAACGCATGAGTGCGCTCCTGCTTGTGTCGTCGTCGTGCTCCTCGGGCACGTTTGATAGTCATCAGGGCGAGGACACCGACCAGCATAGCACAGACCTGACCGTAGTCCTCACAGCACAAAACCAAATATTGCAAAACTTGCAAATGAGAGACACCGGCTCAAACATAATAAAATATATGAAATTACACAGACCGTACCTCCAACATAGTGTGGAAAACACCCACTCTCAAACTAACATTGTAGGCTTGGCGAGCATGCTAGTTGCCCATCGGGTGTCCAATACTGTAGTCTCTGCACCGCTGTGTTCCCGCCCCGCTAAATGTTTGTGTCCCCATATACTGTTGTTCACCTCTCTTTTGCCTATTTCCGCTTCGACTTGTTGGACGGAAAACGTGTTGTGTTTGTCTACCAGCGTGAGAAGATTAAGCAGCGCAGCACAGACCGGAGCATAGCGCCGACTTCATTCCTCTGGAACGCGTACTACCCCAACCGCTACTACTACGAGGTAAACAACGCGGAACAACAACAACTGCATGCTATTTTGACGTTGTTTCGGAGATATTGTTACGGCCACGAGACGTCCAGCAGTCGGCACGAGGGTATTCCCCAAGCCGACTACAAACCATATTATTGAACATCCGCGGCTGAACATGAACACCTGCCGCCGGTTGGGATGTCGCCGATATCTACTCATGCCAATAACTCGTAACAGCGAGGCACTTCCTAAGTTGAAACAGACACAACAATAGCGCTGTACCTCAACCCTGAAGTACGAAGAACGTTCGCAGGAAGATCCATCGACGGGGTAGGTCGCCGGCGAGGCATTTAGTACCACATGGTACATGCACGATATAAATTGAGCTGCCTTTGAATATGTCGGACCTGCTTGTCTATCTGGATGTGGACTTGAGGGTGACGGCCGAGCGTGTGCGTAGCTGCGTCAAACGAATAAGAACCTCTGTGGAAAATGTTGGAGCAGTACCCTGTAAAAACGAGTGCATGATCTATCGAGGAATACGTTCGAAATATTAAACTGTTCAAGAATGAACGTCTTTATTTTGAGATACTATATCATGTATCGACCATCCATTTGTCATGCTGCCATTTCAAAGCACGGGGGGGGCGGGGGGTGGGGGCAGACTACCTATCTCACAGTTTTGTATACGAGGCGATATCAGCCGTTTTATAGCTCCTTTTGGTGAGTCGGTAATCATTTACTCTGTTCACGGCAGGTGTTCGAGTGCCTGAGGCGTTTGGTTCTTACGGGGCTGCTGGTGTTCCTCGTTCCAGACACATCGGGGCAGGTGGCCTTCAGCTGTGTGTTTGCGTTCGCCAGGTGCAGTATAGACCCCGGATTGTGGATTAACGATCAAGCTTTATTCACAATCCTCGTTGAGCGCCCATTTGCATACCTAGAGGCGTGGGACGGAATTTTGTCAGGGGGGCGTGCCGCTGATATGTGTCTGCCCTTGCTTTCAGTCCGATGTTTTGTGCTATTCAAAAACCGAGTGTATACTTAAAATTGAGAACCTCGCGATTAGAAATTGTCGTCATATTGTGTGCGTTGGTATGTCGTGATTGGTACAGCGAACTAGTCTCTGCTCTTTGTATTTATACAGTCCTGAAACGGTGTTCTCTATAGGCCTCGCGCATTTGTTTGGCGCCGTCATTGCATTTGAAAATATCGTTTGCTCATTTCATGTAGTGTGTGCGGGCCACGGTATGTCTTTCGTTTGGCTTTCCGTACCCCAGTATACTCCAGTTGGTGTAGCCATGCTGTCATGAAGGAGTATTATACACCTCGTTGTCCCAGCCAATGTCTGGGTTCGAAATCACGTCTTGTGATGAGCGTACCAAGAGCGGGTCCGATTCGGTTTAGCTAATAAGCTATAAAGCACAACTGGACATGCCCCAAACATGGTTATCGCCAGCTTGCGTGACTAGGCCTTCGTGGTGACTCTCCATTAAATACCGCTGACTTGATAAGAAAACTTCGCAAAAATAGTGGAGACTTGAGCAACTTTGTTTGTGAGGGAGTTACAGTGGAGATAACATCTTCTCATGGTATGGTCTTTCGGCTCAGCGTGTAGTACGGAAAGATATGCCGTATCGAAGGATCAAATATAGCTATGATGACTCGGTTTTGCTCGTTGTTGGATGTGTGACGAACGACACGTCTAGCAAGTGACAAGACGTATCCTTATCACCGATGCGCCGTGTCACATGTGCTAGAGCCCGAGTCCACCAACAAAGTTCTGTTAATTTAGCTGTGGATGCATGGGGACATCTCGGTTCCTGACACTATTTCGTTGCGACAAACAGTGAAGCAACTAAACGATTATACCTGTATACCGTTTGCGCCGCATATATCAAAGCCACGAAAAACGACTGGTATACCCTATATGTCGTGATATACAACGTGGGTGTATGTGGTCTTGTTCATTTTACGGCCGTTATACGCCCTTCTCTAGTGATCGTCATTCTTATTTCCGTTGTGAACTTCGCAACCCTACGCGGCCATTTCAATTTATTGCGCTGTCCCTTGCTGTTCGTCGCAGCTTACTGGCCTTCGAGCTTCAACGCCCGCATATTGACTCCTTGGAAATTCAAATCTACCGCACGGTGAGCCCATCGAGGATAAACCTTAATATACTCATGGCGTGTGCATAGATCAGTGGCACATAAAACGCAGATCGGAAGCTGCCGTGGTCAATGTTTTCCCCACATATTGGCACTGCTAACAAGGATGGCCAGTTCGTTTGACGGCGGCCAACTCTTGTGCCTGAACCCTACAAGCCTTTTAGCGTTAATCACTCCCTGCTCTATTGAAGTCATCACATACATGTACAGATATTTCGACACTCCCTCTTACAGTGAACATGGGTAGCAAGCTGTACCGTACGTTGAAATGATTATAGTACAGCGAAAATGGGTAACGGCTTAGCGTGTATATTACTCCCGGGTCCATACAAATAGAACATGTATTGCAGGTTTTATTGTAAGAGCCGTCACCAACCAGGCACATTGGACGCATACACCGATTGCGAGATTGCTTTGCAATATACGTCGCCGCACGGCGCAGCGAACAAGGATTGCGATTTGTGGTCGGTAGGAAACTATCCATGCCCCTGAACCCGAAGTTGTCGAGATCAGCCAGGACGGGTAAAACGTATGATTTTGACAAATTTTGTTAACAGTCAATCTGCGCTAGAGGGTGTTCAACAGCGATAGTACCGCACCACCACGAGCCGCCTGAACCCCAGCCAACAACGAGTTTTAGAACATTCCGTTCCCACCAGAAATGCTGCTGTCCATTTCGGAACAATTGGGTATGCTTTGATAGTGTAATTGCACTAAACCCTCTTGAATGACACTTAAACAGACCTCGTGGTCCTTTAACCGCTTTCAAAATGTCTCTGGTCTTGCTATACACAAAAGGGATGCCTGGTTATTTTTTTCACGAACTTCTTGGCGCTGATGATCAAGGCTGATGTGGCTGACGAACACTCGACCGGTAGCGCCTTCTATTCGGTGGTGCTCATCATGGTGAACGTCATGTTCTTTCTGTCCATCTGGTGGAACACCTGGGCCGCAGTCAAGCTAACCTTCACCAGGAGGGGCTTTCAGGTTCGTCATTGCAGTAACTTGAACGTTTCTATGTGGACGGAGCAAGCTATGCAGCAGTGAATCGGACGTCAAATCACCGTTTGTTTCTATCCACTGTAGATGTTTCAGGAGAAATGTAATCCTGATCGATGCAGATATGTGCCTCATGTATACCATCGGAACGGCCAAGAAATGGCGTTGATAGCCGGGTGGGAGTTGCACCTCTTGAGGACCCTAGCTCATGTTTCCTGAGTTGAATATATTGAGGTAGCGGATCGTGCGCAAGGTATTAGAGTGGAAGATGCCTACGGCGATACCCAGGGGATCTACGGTACTCTAGATTGGGATATTTTGAAGGTTGTGTAAAAGCCATACACCAGTCACTCCGGTCGGGATATAACAGATACATGTTACACACAACGGTAACTTCATTAGTTACGCCGTATTTATTGCAGGCAACCTGTTTCTTCTCCGTAACATTTTGAAGCAGTTGTACTGAAATATTTCTGCATTAGCTGTAGCCTGGCGGCCAGAGAATGGTCCCTGCGATTTTGTTTTGATTTGCATTTCCATCAGCTTATATTACTGTACGAAGAACACGTTGTAACGATCGTTGCACCACAGTCTTGAACATCCGTGTTTCCGGATTGGACTTAGATCGCGGTATTGCCGCAACTTCAGGATTTAGAAAATATTGTACCGTCGCCGCTCTGCCAGGGACGCGTGCTACCGGCGGGGTAGCCCTCGGAGGTTCACGAGGCTCTTCACTTCCGGGGCTGCATACTATACAACAACCCAATCAACTGATTTCGAAACAAAAGCGAAACGATAGCAAGACGGACCAACAGTATTTACAAATGGTCGCTGTACGCAACCCATGTAGGGACGCTGTTGTTAGATCTAGGCGGCCCGCCATTCGAGTGTGTTTTCCGGAAAACATGTGATACTTCTGTCGTAGAACGCCTTCAATGTCTACGGCGTAGTCGCGCCCGGGGGGGACCTCGAAGATGCTTTTGAGTAAGAGGAAAACACCAAAAAGTACGAAACTCGTGCCGGAACTGCATTGCAAGGAGATTGAGTACAGCACGTCTCGTACTGTGATACCCAATACTACTGGAAGGCGCGTTCAGTCACCAAACGGTCGGCGGAAGCCTGGGTTTCGTGTGTTTTTGGTCGTAACGCGTGGACTCTACCAGGTTTTACCGTGCCTCCGAGATATCCGGGGTGGCACTAATTGTGTCAACCACGCGTGCTGCGATATATGGAACGCGTTTCACCCGGTTTGCTTTGTTTTTACGGGGGGAGCCTTAACCACACCTCTTCGGCTTTTCAATTTTGTGTGTTTCAGCATTTGTCTTTATATACCTAGGCCATATAGCGGATGTTTCATCCGGGAGGGCTTTCATTTTGCTTCAAGATCGGTTTTGGGGTGAGGTAGACAGCTGATCTAGTTATCACCCTCAGCGGAAAGATGTTCACCTCTCCTGGAGCATGCATCCGACCTAAATATTGGTTCGAGCGTTAGCTGCGTACTCGGAACCCCCCCCCCCGATGGTGTACGTAGCGTCTATTCTCCAATTGCATTGAATGTTAGGAACCACCGAATGTTGCTCTTCTTAGACGGCCGAACAGAAACCAAACTCGTTGGGTTTCTCGTATTATACTCAGGCCGCAAAGTGGTTACGCGAAGCACTTGAATCACGCGAATATAGGAAACCCGTGATAGCCGACACTGGCCGTGGCCGGTCCCGTGTAACTGTAGTATATCACACGCACAAACTATACTGTCTTGAATGAAACAAAAGCCTCCATGCGTGCTGCTTCGTCTGTGTGGAGAAGACCCCGAACGTTTCTCCTCATCGTCAGCGGTGTTGGTGCTTTGTGGTTTGTCTTGTTACCGTGACCTTGCCAGGGCGCCATACTGGGCGTTGACGTTGTCGGCGAGGACATCGTGGATACGTTCCTAGGATCTAACAAGCAGGAGCGACCGACCGTTTCGCTTGTAAATGGTGCGGATACCAACCCCTCGCCCGAGGAAGAACGTCCAGTCTGGGGCACTACACCTGTTTGACATGGAAACACATGTCGACACAGCAACACCAACACCAGGTATGAACTTGCTAAAATTTCGATGGATCCTCTGTGCGATCGTCTAGTTTGGAGCTAGCCTCAGCGAGATCCATGAGTTGACCTATGTGAGACCCACGTTCAGGCCCAGATACCATAGGGGGAGGTGCCCCCCTTTTTCACTAAACATAGCAAACTCGGGCCACCAGGTGTAGTGCAAGGCGGGTTCTGTACCTCACGATTTAACGGAGCATGCATGAGTTCCATTGCCGCAGGCATAGCGTGAAAATAGCAAAACCTGTTGAGAACGTTAGTCCAGTTTCAGGGGCATGCCCCTTGTAACTAATGTAAAACTCCATACATCTATTACTAACGTGCAGCATTGAAGGAGTTTTTTTTGTCTCGTACCATTAAGTTTCGAAAGCGTAAGGCAATAACAAAATATTTCGGCTATACGTATATGAGGCACCAACGTGCACCCTCTTTGTTGCCGTATATTTCGAAAACCAATGTGAGACCCTTGGCGATTTGCCTCGAAGCAATCCTTGAACGCAGCCTTTGCGGCGATTACTGCATGCCAAACGATCAAACTTAAATACGATTCACCTACCAACACTCCTGGTTCTTTGTTTCAGACTTTCGCCACAAATAGCTCTATTGGTGTATTACCCCCACATATGCTTTCGAGTCGTACACTCTGAGGTACATCGTCGGGAACGGAGTATTTGGCATAGTGCGCCGCGCGAGGTGCACACCCATCCGCGGAGTGTCCGAGTGGTTGACGTTGGGTTCACCTAGTGCTGTTTTTGTATAGACGTTTGGCACGCGTCAAGACGACACAAGTACAAATAGACGCCGCATCAAACAGCAGACTAAATGTTTCATAAAAAGGCGCAATGTTAAGGCGAGACCGTTGGCGTCGTAGCGAGGGCATGCCACGAATACAGAAAAACGATTCCCACTGACGGGTTTTTTCAACTGTGGAGCTGACGGATAGCCACGAATACCAATCGTCGTGTACAACAAGCTTTGTTAGACCCACTGTAGAGGTACACCTTCTACTCTATAGGATTGTATACTGATCTTAGCATTCAATGCATGTCAGAGTCGGATGTTGGGCAGAGGTTTGAACTCTTCATGAGAAACGCCTCATAATCACTACCAGGTACGCCCTACTAAACCATACCGTCCATACGTTACACGCAAGAGGTGAAATAATTCCATCTGGATCACGCCTCAGCCACGCATGTGTTGGCATAAGCTATTGAAGGGAGGTGGCTTAGTACATAATATCAGCGCAGCGAAGGTCCACAAATACCACGTGAAATACTCACTGTAGTTGGGAGATGTTTGTTTGCACGAACCCGGCTTGTATTGTTTTACGCTTGTTCAGCAATCAAAATACGCCTCTTTGGTAGAATGTCCATACCACCCCATACAGTAGTAGTTTTCCAAGCAAATACATGGGCCTATAAGCACAACATTTCTCTAGCAAACAGCGGGAATCACGTCTACGATAGGTGAGGGCATCGAAACATATAGTTGCTCAACCTAGCTTAAAGGCCCCTAGATATCTCGCCTCGTCCACGAGACCATTCAAAAAGCTTCTAGCACGCTGAGCCCGATCATTATTCTGATATACAATATCATTGCGATTCCAACGTATTGGGTAGATACTGGGATGAAGTCTTACGCAGATAGACAAAGTGAACTAAATCCGCACATACCGTTCCCCTGCGTTGCTCCACAGGAAGGGAAAAGCGGCGACCCTGCGGTGAATCGTCCGTCACATCAAACAGATGTCCGATCTCCTCTTCATCATACATATATATGATGGCATAGGTCATTCCTGTTTGGTATTATGCAACTTATATTGCCGGGTGGAACCCTGTGGCGTAGGATGCACAATCTAGCAGACAGTGCCTGGGCTGTAGTACATCGTGCTCAACACATTGTGACAGCAGGTTAGGGACTACGTAGGTGTGACTGACCTACATCAATATTAGGTTGTGTCCTCGCGCGCCTTGGTGACAGAGAAGAGGTAGAATATGTGTTGTTTGGCTGCGGGCACCGACGACGAGGACCTTTCGACAAACAAACAAGGGATCATGAGCATGTGGAATGAGCCTTGTACTGAATATTCTCCTGCGCGAGGATGGTGGGCATACGAAGAGGTCGACGCTATTATAGAGGTCTATTGGGTTGAGAGAACTTAGAGGTTGGATAATAGCTTTGTCGAGGCAATCGAGGTAAACACGGACTATCTCTCGGTCGTGTTCCTGAGGGACATTTCAGTTTTACGGGAGGAAAGGCAGATATTAAGTGACTAAATCCTGCGTTAGTTTTTACCGACAAATATACGGCATACTCGATATGTATATACATATGTGTACGGTAAATAAACATCGTACGCTATGCATATTTCAACGTTAAAAACACACCATGCCGTATATATGTATACCTGGTAGCATGTAACTATACCTGTTGCCACGTACATCTTACTATTTACCAATGGATACGAGGTTCAAATCAGTCTGAAGGTGTGCAATATGTTCGTGTATGAACAAATTGGGAACACAGACGCGGTGGTTGCACTTCCGGACAGCCGTCGCAGGTGCGGTAGGTGCAATATATTCGTGACACGCCCTCGGTGTTGCCCTTGGGACCATGCCGCATTGTACGATAGCGCCAGCATTGCTAATTCAGTTAGAATACCCTTGATGGGTGTTTAATACAGTTATTGGTCATATTCTTACGTAACGTTTGGTACTGCTCATCTGAATGTTTCACAGTTAGCTACTGTAAATCATTTCTTAGGGTGAGGCATAGCAGCTCTTCAAGGAGGGAGTCAAGGTATATTTAGGTGGCACTAATACCCCAGCACGTTTCGCGCGACATCCTTACGCCCGACGCCCGGCGTCAAAAGTCGAGGCCAAGACGGGGTTAAGCGAAACAAACTGACACGTTTATGATAACACAGTATATATTTACCTTTTTTCTGCACGCATAGTTGGCACGCCGCTGCAGAGGGGAGCGATGATATAAGACGCTCGAGAGAGCAATGGCACGGTGGGTGGAGGGAGGGGAGGTAGTTGTTTTTGGTTGTATGGTTTATGAACGCTTGTGTTTGTGAATCGGGCAACAACATTTGCGTGATAACTTATTCATGTATGATTGCTTTATGACTACCCCGTATAAAATGTTTGATCGAGTGTCGCAGGAAAACCTATTTAAAAACATTTGTATCTGGGTAGATATTTACAGTCTCGTGCGAGGCGCCCCGACACGAATATCTCAGCCATTTACGTAGGATTCGGCTCGATACTGTAGCTAGGCGTGCAGGATGGACAGTATATTCGGCTACAATAGCAGCAGGATAACTATCAGAAGCTGATGACGCAGGTTTCCAGAATCCATCAGTCAGGGTAATATGGGATAGAGGGGAGGCGTTTGGTTGCGGAACGATAGTATGCCCGCGATGTTTCATCCCTGGTTTGTTGAGTACGTTTAGGTGTTTGGATACGCTGGGGTTTTGGTCACGTCTTGGTTTCACGGGTATTTGGGTGTTGCGTATTTATAAACATGAACTTCCATTGTGGGGGCACGTTCGATAGTGTTTGGTTCATTATTTATGTTACGTTGGAATGCCCTGTTCTAGGATGGGCGTTTTTCACGGGTAAAACACTTTCCCGCCGGTGGTGAGAGGGGGGGGGGGGGTCATTAACCATGCAATGAAGCATCTATATATCCAGTAACACCTTATGGACCTTATGTATGTTTGATCGATTCTGCGGTAGGGGTTACATTGTTCTCACTTGAAACGTTCTCCCTTTAACGGAGTTCCCCGCGAAATATATATTGCACCCGTTTTATGCTCGGACCCGGTGCGCTATCTTAGCTTTAACGGTCAGATACCTTGACGACGGGATAGTGTATCGGGGATGAAAAAAGCCTACATGCGAGGTTAGGTCGTACATCTGTTGAGGGACCACCTCGGGGGAGGAGACTCACAAACGTGTTACATATATAGTATACGGGCTGTGTTGCCGTTTATTGCATTAGATTCATGGATATCGAGGGCATGATATTGTGTAGCAGGCTTAGGTTTCCAAATCCCTCTAAGGGGGGGGGCTGAATAAGCCATGATACTCGTCGACGGTGAAGCCTCATAGGTTTCAAGAGCGATAATTTTACGGTAGCATACGTCCGGTATGTATTGCCTGCTGATACTAAGGAACACGGAATGGTTTGGTAGGTTTCGTAAGACTATCGGACAGACTTTGTTAAGAAGTGTTCGGACTTCTTGATGGAACAATAAATGGGCGTTTCAAACATAAACCCGTTTTGTGTTTTCAGTTTCAATGCTACTTGTGTCAAAATTTCTACTTTTTCATGACTCCTTACAGAAAACGATAGTTGTTCAGATCTAATGCTCAGACGAACTCCCTGCCATAAGTGTTAGATAGCGTCGATGGCCGGCAACCGTTTTGGCTGCGGAGCACAATCGACCCGACGCCTTTTTCATGAAGAAACGTGCCTCTCCATATATCTGGTACCCAAAGACGAAAATGGGAAATGGCAGTTAGTCCGGTTGTTGATACTATTTCAACAAAGCAGTTCGACGAGAACGCAGACCACCACCAGCAGAAGAGGCTCGCTAGGCCTCTAGTTCGACCGTTCGTAGAGCCCTACGTGGCCTCACCAGGAAGTATATAGCAAATAATGAGGTCCCAAACGATCGAAAATCTTGCTGCTGGGCACTTTCGTTCCGTGATGCAAACACAGCAATGCCTGCCCTCCCTTACAGATTCAAGGGCCGCAACACCTCTTAGTTATTATATCAAAAAAGATTTACCTTCGTCGCGAGAAGGTCTGAGCATTAAAATTGGAGCTTTGCCGTGTTTCATAAGTAGTAACTTGAGGGTATTATTGTACCAGAAATATTATGGCTGCTCTAAAAAATAAGATATATATTTTATTAAAGGACGCGCTCACTGAATGCGTTTTTTTAACCGAAAGATCCCAAAAATAAATAAAAAAAAACGTTGTTTTATGAAGGACGCACTCACTGAATTGTTTTTTAAACAAAGGACCCCTTCTAAATACAGGCCAAATTGTATATTTTGGCATGATAACAAAACTTCGAGAGCAAATCGTACGCCTTGTACACACTATAACCCCTTTGGACCTATAGCCGAACTTTCGGGCACTAAGTTGGTAGCAGTTACTCGTAGGGTGTTTAGGCTGAGGTGGGCGGCGCTAGAGGCGCATGCTCCCGCCGCCTGATCAGTGCCGAGGTTGAGAGGAACAGCGCTAAAAACGAGGGTTTCCGTCAACAGTGGAGCAGCACTTACAGCGCAGGCTCCTGTGCCCCGGCTGAGGGGAGCGGCGCGCTTGGCGCGGGCTCCCGTCGCGGGTTTGCGACCTTGAGAGTTTGTAACAGGAGACAGGGAGGTCAGTGGGCTCGCCATCAGCGTCGATGTGGTTGTGTTGCCGCGTGGGCCGGGCAGACGGGACGGCGGGCTGGGGTAAAGGTAACCAGGCGGGACACGAGCATCGTGTTAACATAATATTATGTTTCCCGGTAATGCTGGCGGCGGACACGTGGCAGGGGCTGTACCAACGTCGACCTGTCAGTTACCAGTGCGGAAGATGCCTGGCTGGCGTCCGTTCGCGTTTCCACCCGAATTATGCGAGCCACCGTAGCGGGTTCCAGCGTCGTGAACAGGAATGGAAGAGGCGGGCTAGGGCGGGACACCGGCGTGTCAGTCAGAGCCGGTCTGCTGGTAGCGTGGTGTGGCGTGTGTGTTACGGCTATAACTTGTTTTGTCCTGCTGGCCCTGGATCTGCCCACGCCAGTGTCCGGAGCCACCCTTGTTGTTCTTGTGGTTGGCGCGCCTGTTCGAGCGCGAGAGTGTTTCCTCGCGGCGGTATCGTGTCATGCGAACTTTCCAACGTCTGTACACGGTACCATTATCACCGAGTTGGCAAAAGTCGTGGTTCAAAAGACCGCTCTCATTCATGGCGTTGTGTCCACACTGTTTGAATTAGTGTGTGTACTCGTTGCAGTTCGGGCAGCGACCTCGGTTTGCGCTGAGTGAAACTGCACGTTTGGACGACGAGAGCAGGCCGCCCCACAGGACAGGGTCCTCGATGTGTATGGACATGCAAACAACGTCAAAGTCGGCACAATGAAGTTGTCTTGTGCCCAGCTGTTGTAGGGATTGGCAAGCCGCGGGTCTGGCTGTGCTGTCGGGAATGGGTTGGCTGACATTCATGATGATCAGACTAGTGCACGATCCTGTCTGCCCCGACGGCGAGGGGAATGGCGTCCGGCCCTGGCCGCGCCCATTATTGGCGGGCCGCGCCCCCGACAGGGCGGATGACCACCAACCCGTCGAGGAAGCATGCAAATAAAACCATGTTTCGCCGTTGATGGCAAGTGTCTTCATATTTACAAATGTTTGAGAAGCCAACGACAGGGAATGAAAAGTGTCAAATGGTCTCGTCATAGTTGCCACAACGTCAGCGTACAGCGTGGGCATCAACGTGGGGTACTGCTCATTAACCGCTATCCGCACCACCTTCAACACCGCCTTCACTGCCGGTGCCAGTATCCGCTCAGGGCCTTCCGCTGCTGAAACTACCACTCGGAACACCCCGCTAAAGATAGACACACGAAAAATATGCAACTTGGCGTAGCACGCTCCTGTGTCGGCATTGTCGAAGTGGGTGCTGATCACCTTCAGGAGGAGAGCGAACGCCGCCGGGCCCATTGCTCCGCCTGCGAGAGCCCGCAACACCTGGAGAAATAAATCATCCGTCAAAGCAGTGGCCGGGGCGGTCGTAGGCTCGTCGGGCGTGATGGCTCTTTTCAATATACTCTGGAGGGGGGTACTCCCAGACGGGGACCCAGTCCGTCAAGGATATGCCGTCGTGGCTGTCTTCGTCGCAGCGCACGATAATATCGAACGCGGAGAATTTAACTAAACGGGTGAGCTGTTGCGCGGCTTCGGACGGGTTGATCGAGCATGGGAAAGGAGAGATTGATATGCGAGCAGTGGTCGCGAGACCCAGGTATTTCTATGCTCGCTTGACGTCTGTGGTATGCCTGTGCGCAGCGCCTGCAGCAGCAGCTTCGATCGTTGCTGATTAAGCGGGGGAAACGTTCGGCGACACCGGCATGGCGCGGGTATTGGGCACGGACAGGCGCCCAAGAATCTCGGCCGAGGCGGAAACATCCACCGAATAAGGAACTGCTTTCTTCTAGCAAGTGGCGACTGTGACTGCCAGGACTGTGGAACGCCTGCTTCGTTCCGTTGAAGTGATCGACCTGCTCGCACCGTGGCCTCCCCTCGGCTGGTTGCGTGGCCTTCGTCCGTCACTCGACGGGTACCGCCCCTTTTCGTCTCTCGCTTTTCCGCGTGGTTAATTGCGCCGAGAGCTGCAAGATCCAGAGGCATGACGATTCCCTGGCGGCGGGAGTCCCATTCGATGCGGAACTTCTCGTGGGTAGAACGGGCTTCCTCTTGGCCGTGGCGCTGCTGCTGAAAAGCAAAGTCTTCGGGGTTGAGGCATTGCACTCTTCACTGCTTCCGGGTCTTACAGGCGTCGTGCCCCCGTTGCAGATTGGACACAAGGTTCATGATGAACGTGGCCACTCACTGGCTATCCCATTAGCTCGTATGCAGGTGATGCCGCGCCATGTACACCGGGGTCATAGGACACCGGAACTCTCGCAGGAGGAGGCGATCGCTGTTGACCACTGCCGCACTTCACTCGTCCGGCAGCCAAGTATTGTTTTCGTGGGCCATCCCGCCTATGCTGCCACACAGCAAGTCAGTGTCCCCAGTACTGCGGAAGGCCTTGTGGACTTGGACCGTGCCGAGGAGAGGCGTCTGGGTTTCCGAGGTCGTCCTCGAGCGAGCTATACTGACCGGAAGTTGGCAAAGCTGGCCGCCGGACCTGCATAGGCCGGGGCGGCAGGCAAGCTGACGGGGGTGGCGGACAAGCTAGCCGGGGCGGCGGGCAAGCTGGGTGGGGCGGCGGGAAAGCTGGCCGGAGCCACGGTGCAAGCTAAAAGCCTGGACTGCAATGGATTAAGCGATGGGCAAACTGACCGGGGCGATGGATTCCAAGTGGTTATCGCGACCTTGCAGATGCTGAGCTTTGGCCGCCTCCATGGCATATTGGGCGGCCCTGATGGCATGAGTCGGGTCCTGGCTGGGGCGGGTAGCCTCGGCGAGCGCTTCTTCCGAAATGGTGTCAGCGGCTTCGGCCGTCGCCAGTGCCTCCACAGCCGCGGCGATGTCCGCCTCACGATGGGCTGAGGCGGTGGCCGTAAACCCCTCCGCGATGGTTTCCCAATCCTCTGTCACTATCGACTTCCTCGCGTCCGAGAGGGCGTCCCATATCGCTTGGAGCGCGGAGTTGGCAAGCAGCGAGAGGGGTGATGGTCTCGGCAGAGTCTGCGTCTTTTGGTGCTCCTTGTGGGCTTGCCAGAGCGCCGCCTGCTCCAGTAACTCCTCGTGGGACAGCGACCAAGACGATCGAGCCTCCCGCTGTTGTCCGGGGGTGTCACTGGCGGCGAATTACTCGTCTTCGATGTCGGGGGCTTCGGATTCCACTTGACCCTCAGGCGTTGAGGGGAAATGCACATATCCTTGTGGGGAACATGTGCCTGAGGCAGTGCGCGAGCCCTGGGTCCTAGGTGAAGAGCTGCAGTCTCTTGCTCCGGCAGTAGACCGTGCTGGGCTGCCCATTATGCTATGACGAGCGAGAGCGAAGGGCGCAGGGGTCTGGGGAAGAAATACCGGAGTAGCTTCGAATATACCGGCTGCAGCTGCAGCAGGTGCAGCTGGGGTAGAAGCGGAAAGTGCAGTTCAAACGTCTACACAGGAAGTGCAGTAGAAATGTATATCGCAGAAAGCACAGTGGTTTTGTTGGGCAGACATGCTGTCTCAATCCATATAACTTTCCTGCACGCATCTGGACAACCTACTTGCTGTATGTTTGGCAGTTGGAGAAAGACGTCTTGCCGGCAGATCAGAGGACAGTGTGCAGGCCCCAAGGCTCAAATGACGCCACAGCAGTACTGGGTTGAGGGGAGTTCAGTTTGCTTGTGTTATCGAACGGGCCATCTCTTTCGTGGTCGGGCAAAATTACTTTGGTCTATATATACGTATCTTCATCCTGGGCTGTTCGGTATTGTTGTGATACTACGATGAAAAAAGGCATTTGACAAAAAGGGGAACACCCCCCATATATCGTGATAAAATGGAGGACACTACCAAGCACCGGCGGCGAGGTTCTCGTTAAAGAGGTCATCGTCAACACCAATCCAACGGCCCAGCGCATTAACGGTATACTCATAGTCATATAATAACCATCAATGCTGTGACCGAACAGCTCAACAGCTCACTGCCTGGTACAATACGACTCTCACCTCCTTTACGCCATGGTACGTACCTGATATGCACGTAAACGTATACGGCAGTACCGGCACTACTAGATATACGTACAGCAGCAAGCAGTACCAGAGCAGTACTACTATCCTTTGATACGTACATTGTACGTATACTCGTATGCATTACGTATGTTGGTGAGTTTTGGGGACCACAGGGCACAGGGCGCCAACCAATGTAATGCATTGACTTGCAGGGCCACACCTGGAAACCACGATTGATTCTGAACCAGATGTGCGTGTCATACGACCTGCTCTCGTATATGGTACGTAGGCAGCACTCACGAAATATTTTGTGATATATACGTACATCACGTATGCGGATATGCTAATCACGTTTGCCTGGGTATCGGCCGTTGGTCTTTTCGACGTTAGACGTCGTCTGTTGGGCGTGCCACAACAACTAGAACATGGAGTATAGTCACTTACCCGTGGTCTTTTTGACACAGAAAGGGCGATATCTCTCCGCAACGTAACAAAAAAGGAGGACGTTACGTCAAAAGGGGGACGTTTCCAAACTTAGTAGATGGAAGGGGGGACACCCTCACGTAGGCTTAACAAAAAGGAGGATAAGCTCACACCCCCCTTTTGATCGCTCTCGTTCACCCGCTAAACATATGAAAAAAACGAATACGTCGTGGATGGTAGGGAGATGCCATGTGAGTGTGGCAAACGCATCAAGTTTCAATTTTGAGTCGATTGGACAGAGTATAGGCGTACCAAGCGGCGAAAACAGATGTCCCCCTTTTTGTCACAATATAGGGGGGTGTCCCCCGTTTTGTCAAACGCCTAAAAAAATAATTTGTTTTCCCGAAAGAAAACGTGTCTTTCTCAGATGATTATCACTGAATACAAGCAGTAAGCATAAGCGTCGCTACAATCGGGTGCACCGTTTCTTGTACGGTTGGCGTTTGGGTGGGGTGTTTATTGCTCGATTCGTGACGTGTATCAGGAATAATCCCAACTGGACTTATCTCGCCATCACAGGACAATTGTATTACCGCTGCTGTGACTGTTGTTGGTGTTTAAAAAAAGTCAAGAACCAAAACGGGTATACCCGGTCTATTTTCACTCTAAAACGGGTACAACCTGGAATCAAGTAAAAAACACCCCCAGCGAGCAACGCGATTGGCCAAAAACAAAATGTACCCATTTTTGAGAGATACTGTCCCGGGTACAACTGTAAATGTCTATTATGCTTGGCTTTCAACCGTTTTTGGTATTTAATTTTGCTTAAACCCCTTGCCTACAGTGTAACTCGCTCTCCACTGCGTCTGCGGCCGCTCTTTCGTTGTTTCATTTTCTTCCAGGCTTTTTCACAATTCACTGTAACTCTATTCAACCATTTTACGCACCTGGGTACGTACGTCTTCAGAGTGATACGACCATCCACCTATATACCTGGTGTGTACGTATGATGCGGCTAATATATTACGACTGCTGGTGCTGTAGTATAGGGTGTATTTTAGGTACACATTGAGACCAAGTAAAACACACATATATGCTTGCCGCCAGAACCCTCTGCCTCTAAACACCTCTGACCCCTGACCATGCTCCCGATCCCACCCGGACCTGAGCCCTCCAAAAATATAATCTGGACACGTCTAATTGTATAGCCAGGCGCCGACAAGTGGGCCTGGTTGTCACTACCCCTAAGAAACGGGCACGATGTGATTTTGGCCAATTTATCCCTTGATGGCTCGTGGGATGTGGTGTTTTGACTCGATTCCATGATGTACCCGTTTTGGACTCCTACCGGCGCGGGTGTACCCGTTTTTGATTATAATAGCATTATCAGAGTAGCTGTATTGCGGGTGTGTTTATATTGCGTCTGTATCCAATACGATGACGTCGCATTGCATTGACTGCTAATACTGAACGTGGAATCGCTGGCAGATGCAGGTTGTGTTGGTCGTATCCAGTACGATGGCGTGGCATCATATTGACTCGATTCCGACACGGTTCGACGAGGCAAGCCAGGGGTGGAGCCTTCTTGCCAAATACAAGCCGGGAGGGGAGAGCAGAGCCTACTAACTATTACTGACTGCTGTGCAACATCAGATCTGTGATCGACCAAAATTCACATTTATTGATAAAGAGAGTTTCAAAACGCGAGCGAGGTAGAAAGAAAATGCGAAAACAACAATAAATGGGATACATATTATATAAACAATATAAACATTTGCTGCTGTGTCCTGATTTTGGGATCTCAGATAAAGACGTATTGCTAAAATATATGGGATTGTCTTTGAAACCAATGGAGATCGATAAACCAGTGTTTGTTTCAACAGACTCGTAAAACAGAGGATGTAAACAAATTGCTAGATAGGGGCGAGGCGCTTCGAACACATAGATTTCTCGGTTCTCTCGGCGTCGCCCCTAAGTAACGATGTCTAGCTTTTTCGATACCTAGCGACGGCTAGCGCCGATTACGTTTGGTTGTGTCGTCGATACCTGTCTCAAATGACAGCATTCTTATGTGTAGAGTTTGTCTGTGAGGGAATGAGCTCACTTGCAAAACAATACCCAATATTTTCAGTTTTTACTTTCATGGGAAAGGCAATTATCAAAGACCAAAAACGGCTGTTTTTTTGCACTCATTGCCCCGGGCAAGTTGAAGTGGCAAAACACAAATGATAATCCACATATTTATGCAGGCAGCAGGAGCGGACATGATCGCCAATGTGGGAGCAGACATGCTCGCCAATTTGTTCGAGTGTTCGAGTATCATACACGTCTGTATTATCTGGTACTGTATACGACGTATGGTTTACGCGTATGTTTTGTGTTGACGTCTACAGTACAGTACCGGCCCTCTCATAAGAAACCAGAAATCGGGCGTAGGCTGACTTTCTTATTTATTTGAGGAAGGGGTGTGTCCCACACTTACTTCAGTATAAAATCTGTCGACTTTCTTATTTCCCCCGTAATGTTTAGGCTGAGTTTCTTGTGGGGCACTTTCTTATGAGGGGGCCGGTAGTGTACAGGACACCTGATACGAAACGGGCTGATAAGAAAGCCAGGCTGATACTTAAAAATAAATATGAAATTCGGGAGGCCTTATCTTGAAATTTGTTCAGAAAGCACCCTCTCTGAAACACGAAACCCAGCTTGGACCATACTGTTTGTTTCTTATTAGATGTCCTGCACTTTTTTTCTTCTTTTTTTTCCCATCCCATTTATTATCTTCGCGCTTCTGTCTTTCTCCCTCCCTCCTAGTCGTAACTCAGATCCGGGGTCACAAAGTAGGGTCCTCTCCCTCCTCCCCCACTACGGTTTTTGCCTTGATTTTTATCGCGCAGAGGGTTCAGCCTTCCCAACGCTCGTCCATTTTCATGGAATTTTGCTAACTCACGCTGTCGCGCTTTCCGCTAGTCAAGATATGTTTTTGCGGGAAAAAAGTCCCTACGAGCATGCACTCGGGGGGGCTCGAACTCTAGATCTTGACTTCAGCAGGCTTCGTGGTTACCTGCTAGCCCACCGGGGCGACCGTATGGTGTACACGTATTATTTTGTGTCAAGTAACATACGGTAAGGAACAGATAGAAGATCGCGTAGTCGATTCTCGATTCTCGATGTATATCTAGATTGAAATAATCGGCTTAAAAAAGACACGATCTCAGTCTCGGGAAAACCACGATAACCCAGAATGTAGTTAATCGTCATCGCGACCAAAATCTCAAACAGGGACGTAAAGGTTTTTTTCGTACGTTTATATATATCATACAGTACAGGACACCTATTAAGAAACAGGCACATCAGAAAGCCAGGCTGATATTTAGAGGGAAATATGAAATTCGGGATTCGTTATGTTGAAGTTTGTCTGGAAAGCACCCTCTGTCAAATACGAAATCCAGCCTGGACCATATTTCCTGTTTCTTATTATTAATAGGTGTCCTCTACTGTAGATATGATATCTCTCTATTAATAAGTAACACAACACACCGCTCGTCGCCAGCTCGCCAGCACGATTTTTTGACACTGAACGTTTCCCGTAGAGTCGTGTGTGTCACCCGCAACGAATGTTGGCAGATATAAATACTGATGGGACAACCAGAGAGCGAAGCACTCAAATACATGTATTGTTGCTTTCCCATACGTCGCCCCGGCGGTGTATTGTTGTTGGTTATTGTTAATAATTTCTACCGATCGATATCCACCACACACAGCGCCCGTGCCGGTAGTTCGTCCCGGAGAAACACGAGTTACTTCTTTCCAGAAACCAGGTATGTGGGAACATCACGAGGAGAGAAAAAGCTTGATCGTCGGCATTGTCATTCAGAATAGACAATGCAACGACATATGATATACCTGGTACAGACTACGTATATGCTAGCAAACAAAATGCGTTGGAAATTGAAAAATGCAAAAAACCAAGGGGAATTACGCTCGAATGCCGGATAAAACTATTTCCTGCGGAGGGCCCGTCGACTCGGTGGTCCTACAGTACTGTGTGTGTGTTCTTCACATTAATCCTTCCTTTCTACCCGTCGACATCCAGCACACCCAGTGTCCGTGCCGATTCTTCATCCTAAAAAGGTACCAGTTCTGTGGTCACAAAACTACGACACAGAGATACTACACTCAGTGCAGTAAGCAGAGCAGACAATGCAACGCCATATACGACAGGCAAGACCTACCCTGCTAGCAATCCAGGTGCATGCAAGAGAAAAAAAGAGAAAAAAAGAAAAAAGCGAAAAGAAAAAATAATAAAAAGTTAATATACTGAAGCAAATCAACAATCAAGCAACCAAGTAAAAAGCATGACAAAAAAAGAAAGAAAGTGTCGTGCTTCTCCCAGAGGAGATGCGACCTCCAATAAAAAACCAAATTAAATGAAAGAAAATTATATGAAATGGACCGAAACAGCGCCAACATAGCAAGACTGAGAACGACAGGAAAGGACAGCCAGCCGGAGCACACCAAAGGCCAGCCGAGGCAGGTTTGTGCCCGTAGTACAGTCAGGTTCTACCAGCTAGTCGATCTGGCACCTACTCTGTTTGCCGTCTCTTTCCTGCCTTCGTCCGTCCTGGTTTCCCTATGACCTCCCCCACCCTCCGTCTCCCTTTCCTTGGGCGCCACCCATACAACGGGTACGTGGCACTTCCAACTCAATTCCGTTTCGTTCTCGTGTAACACACGAGAGTCCCGGAAAGAGAACGGGGAATGACAAAAGTGGTTATCCTCGAATGCTACTTCTAAGTATAGACATCACTATACAGTATGCACGCTTGTGCCTCCCTTTGAAGAAATAGTGCTTGCGTCTTGAAGAAAAAGGACGTGTAGTCTTTTTACAGCAGCATTACTCCTCAACAAATACGGCATAGCTCCAGTTACAATGCTCAGACCTGCTCCCGACCAACGTACAGCTATGTTCGTTACAGTCTCTAGGAGGTGTTATGCCTCTGAGGTCTGCAGGGGAGGGCAGACACTGCTGTGTTTACATCACCGAACGGAAGTGCTCAGCAGCAAGAAGCTTGATCGTGCCAGAGCTACTGTGTGGTATGTACGCATTGCCTGCTGTGACCACGTAGGACGCAACGGACGGTTGGACTAGAGTTCCAGGCAGGTTCACCTTATAGTGCTCACCGTCCTCGTCGAAAATTTGAGTTCAAAACGTATTCGCAGCGGCAGCAATCGCCATTTTCAAATTCGTAATTGCGTACCAGACGTTGGCTTGTCGGGTTTGAGTAACAGTCATTTTCGTGATGAAAATGGCGTCGGCTCGATCCGGCTGTTTAGGCAAATTGTTTATTGACCTACGCTAAAATGTCGGGTCTGAGCATCAGAACCGGAGAAATGTCGTTTTCAGCAGCGAGTTATGAAAAATAGAAAGTATAACAGAAGGAGTTTTGTTAAGGTGCCCCTTCGGTCATGTTGAAACACGAGTCTTCCATCGTTGAAAAATATATTTTTTCGTTTTTTTTACAGCAGCAATACTATTTCTGGTATAATAACACCATATCAGTACTCCTTACGGAAAACGGCATAGCTCCAGTTCTAATGCTCAGGTTTTCGCTCATCGAGTATACGGAAAACGGCATAGCTCCAGTTCTAATGCTCAGGTTTTCGCTCATAGAGTATTTTCAAAGAGCCTAGACCACGGTCAACATTTGTGTATCGGGAAGCATATCGATCAGACGCCTCGGTCGTCACGAAAAGTGTCTCTAAAGAGGCACTAATCAAATCGATCAGACGCCTTGGTCGTCACGAAAAGTGTCTCTAAAGAGGCACTACTCAAATATTTGATTAGTGCCTCTTTAGAGACACTTTTCGTGACGACCAAGGCGTCTGATCGATATGCCTCCCGATTTTGATTAGTGCCTCTTTAGAGACACGTTTCGTGACGACCAAGGCGTCTGACCGATATGCCTCCCGATACACAAATGTTGACCGTGGTCTAGGCTCTTTGCAAATACTCTATGAGCGAAAACCTGAGCATTAGAACTGGAGCTATGCCGTTATCCGTAAGGAGTACTGATATGGTGTTATTATACCAGAAATAGTATTGCTGATGTAAAAAAACGAAAAACATATATTTTTCAACGATGGAAGACTCGTGTTTCATCATGACAGAAGGGGCCCCTTAACAGAAGAAACAAATGATTAGTGCCTCTTTAGAGACACTTTTCGTGACGACCAAGGCGTCTGATCGATATGCCTCCCGATTTTGATTAGTGCCTCTTTAGAGACACTTTTCGTGACGACCAAGGCGTCTGATCGATATGCCTCCCGATACACAAATGTCGACCGTGGTCTAGGCTCTTTGCAAATACTCTATGAGCGAAAACCTGAGCATTAGAACTGGAGCTATGCCGTCATCCGTAAGGAGTACTGATATGGTGTTATTATACCAGAAATAGTATTGCTGCTGTAAAAAAAACGAAAAAAATATATTTTTCAACAATGGAAGACTCGTGTTTCATCATGACCGAAGGGGCCCCTTAGCAGAGGAAACAAAAAAAGTTCATGTTCTGCACTATTTTATCGTAGCAGTCTCACATTTATCCCGTAGTATTACGCCCTTCTTCCCCTCGCTGCCTCGGCAAAGTTTTTGCTTTGGCATGGCCCATAGCGAGGGGGGGGGTCTTTCTAGCGAGCAAGGCTAGGCTCACCCTCAAGCGGACCGATACCTTCTTGCTGCTGCGCACGGCCGCGAACGTGTGCAGCGGTAGATTTGGATCGGCACTGGTGCGTTAGGCGCAAAAGTTCAGATGCACGGGCCTTTTTGGCCGTCGGTGTAGACAGCAATGTCCATCTAACTTTTGTGCGCGGAGGCAGACGCCATCAGAAAGGTGGACGGACACTATGTACACGGCCCTAGGTGTGTTTGCTAGAGGGAGCTGTACTGTCTCAGTAACCTGGCTTCGCCATCAAAGGAGGAGGAGCGTGTGGCGAGAGCTGTGTTTGGACTGGTCAATCCCTTCAGCGCGATAATTGTTTTTTTCCAGACCAAGCACCCTGAGTGCAACGAGGGAGAAAGCGAAGAGCCGACTGGGAAGGACAACAACGAGAGCGGGTACGGACGGAGAGGTCGAGTGTGGTCGTGCTAGGACTGGCCAAGTGGCACCGGAGCGGCGCGCCGGATCACAGCAGCCGCCGCAGCAGCAGCCCAGCAGCGGGAGCAGCCATCCGGAGCACGGACGACATCGACCCGTGACGACGGACAATCATTTTTGTTTTTTTTTTTTCGTTTTTTCCCCTGAATTTCGTTGTTGGGTCTGTGTGGATGACGTCACTGGTTTTGTAGAGAGACGCGGCAGAGATGGCGCGGACACCCCGGGTGCCTTCATTGTGTGCCTGATCGTGGAAGACCCCTTCAATGTGGAACGATTCCTAATCAGTGTCGATGTTTATAATGCTGTGCCTAACACAGACGTTCTGGATAGATTCGGGCAATTGTCAATTGACGTGATGGCTTTGGTTGGCTTTTCTTTTTCACTGTGTGCCCGCGGTCACCTGTATAGGTCTCATTTCCGCCTATGTCATGTCTCGTGCCGGGGCTATCTCGACTTCCGAGTGATCGCTTTCTCGTTCCACGATTTCTGACCTTGCTTGCGTGCTCATTCGTGGAGTGCAAGGCAGCAAATCAGACACAACGATTCTCCACCATCAAAAAGTAGTGCTGTAGACAATAGACAAGGACAGCGAATGGGGAAGTTCGATTCGAGGAAGCGCAAGGGGTGTCTACGAGTACAGCAGTATGTAGACTATGCAAGCAACAACAGCAACAACAACCCGGCAGAGCAGTTTCGTGCATTTCGAATTGTTTGTATCGCAGGCCTGTATCGGTACCAAGTACTCGTACTGCCCTGTCCGTAAGACTTCTGGTTCGCTTTTGGCAACAACACTTCAAAAACGATTTCCGATATATTTTCCGAATTTTCTTTCGATACATGATACTTGCACTGCTGTCGTCTCGAAGGCAGTACGTATTGTCTTGATGCACAGCTCGTTGTACAGCACTAGTTTGGCGTTTTTTTCGTCTCGTGTCCTTTCCTGTTCCTCCGGACAGGAGTACTAATAACAAGAGCAGTCCCAAGACCGTATTCACAATCATGTCAGCGGCGACCTGCGACCTCGGGCGTCGTGAGCCTGAAGTGAATCTGAGCGAACATGCCGCCGTTTCTTGCGCATTTTTCGCTCCTGTAACACGACCCCCCCCCCCACCCTCCTTTTTCACCAGGTGACCCTTAAGAACTACGACCCCCAGCGCGACAAGCGTTTCTCCGGTACCTTCAAGCTGCCCACCATCCCCCGGTAAGCCGCCCGGAGATCGTCAACAAACCCGCTTCGCATTCCGATGCGTACGAGTTCTGCTTGCTGCTGGTGCTATAATACTTACTGACTGTACTCGTTGCTCTTTTCTGAGGAGTGGTGCTATTTATGTATGTTATATACGGTACGTGGGAGATTGCGGTTTGGCCTTTTGACGGACCGGCTTCTTACTCTAATACTATCAATAGTATACTTTTGCTGATACTCGTATAATATATTGAGGCGTTAATACCGTACCTGGTACGCAAGAGGCTTGCCCTAAAGGACGGGTCTCCTGACTCCTGACATTTGGTTTCTCAGCCTCATGGTGTGTCTCGTAATGCTGTACTGCTGGTACTCGTGTCGTAGCAGCAAACATGGTATTTATACCAGCTGATTTATACTGCCGTAGTTTTGCCAACTATCGTGCGTTGTTCCTCTCCTCTTGGATATTTTAGTGGTGTTTCCGCGAACCATGCATACGTTCGTATGTAACGGTTACACGGGCGCTGAGTTTAGGCGTGACGATTTCGGTCTGTTGACTGCTGTTGGTTCTCTCGTATCCCCCCCCCCCCCTTCCTGATGGGCTTGTTTTATCATGTCCCCAAACCCCGAATATACAGAATGCTACGTAGATACTGAGCTATTATTAGTAGTCAGCGCTGACGAAATAGTTCAGAAGTGGTCATGGTGCTTGCCCAACAAAAGCACAAAATCCGGGGTTCGAACCCTCAGGACGCATGTACCAGGTATTGGTTTTCTAATGTGCTCCTGTTCTTCTTCCCACCCCCCCATCTTTTTGTTGTTTTTGGCGGCCCCGTCCACGTACTTTTGACCCTTATGCCACGCGTTGGTGACGATGGATGCAATTGTCGGCGACGCTCGCTATGCCGATGTGTGATGGGTCGGCACTGCTGTCGGTGGCGATGGACGAATGCTACAGCCCGAGGATGAAGCTCTGCATGCTCGGAAACGCCGTGCACTGCGAACAGGTGAGGGTGGTATTAATAGTGGTAACGCCTACATTGGCCGATTCGAAACCCTTAGATCTTCCCTCGTGGCTTGATGTTTTGCCGTGCAGGTTTCAGACCGAAGGGTTTCATCAGCCCTTTCTGTTTTGGCCGCAACATTTAATAAATTCAAACTAAAATAAAAAACCGAACCTGTGAGATAGGAAATTTTCTTCGAAGCTCATCTGTGCAAGCTTGGTGTGATCATTCGATCGAGTCTTCTAGGGGGTGTGCAGTTTTTTAGAAATTTCTACAGCTTATTACAGGTATGAAAGCAACGACTTCGCTACCTACCAAGTATGTCATAGAAGGCGAATGCTATAGTTACGGTATACTCCCTGTAGGTGTTGGATTAAGGTCAGCTAAGGTCCTACCCAGGCCGGATGCTCGGGTTCGTGCTGCTCTATCAAGTCTTGATGCACGTGCGGTGAATGAAAATCGTGCATGCCTCATAGAAGGTCTGTTCTTCGTTACGTGACAAAATTACCTCCAGCGTGTTCTGTGCCCTCTCTACAGCAGTGCTCTGCCTGCATGTCAGCGCCGTGTTGTTGCTTACGTTTAGGCCCAGATAGGTGCACGAGTGTTGTTGTGGGTGTTTTGGTTTTGCTCACAGGCTAAGTTTTGGACGGGTAGACAGTAGGTGGGTGTTTAGGTTTGCTCACAGCCTGAATTTTGGAAGGGTAGACAGCAGCTATCCCTTCCATGTATTTCATGCTTTGTCGATCGAGGCCAGAGTGTCATCAGGCAGTCTGTTACATGTTTTCGTGTCTTTCGTTGTATGCATGATTTTCGTTTTTTGCTTAAAGCGGGCTTCGCTCATGCTACGTATATATGTACGTATCGCTCTTGTAATAGCCTCTACTTTTTCTGGCTTGCGTGAAGCAGTCCGTCCGTCTCTGCATTGCTCCACGTAAGCGATCGAACCTACCCCACGTCGAGCTGGACGGCCGAGAAAAAGTGTAACTACCGTTTGTTACCGTTCATCCATGGTCGTTGTAACTACCGACCGACCGATTGAAGTCCTTGGTCGAAGTAGCGATCCATTTGTATCGATAAAATGCAACTACGTGATTGGCCCCTTTTTGATGTATGCCACGTCCACCCCTGTCTATCAGAGACGCCCCGGCCAAAAAGAAAGCCATCAAATAAGACGCTCACCTACCCTCCGCTTTGTCCTGCTTTTTTCCTGCTGGCACACTGTCTTTTTGTACGTGTTCTTGTCCACAGGCCGAGCAGATCGGGCTTGACCGCATGTCGGTGGAGGACCTGAAGAAGTTCAACAAGAACAAGAACTTGATCAAGAAGTTCGCGAAGAAGTACGACGCTTTCCTCGCTTCGGACTCCCTGATCAAGCAGGTGTGACCAGCAACATACTTGTGCAATACGTCTCATGTTAACAGGAAGGTAGTACGTAGTTTTAATTTTCGAGCAGATTTTATGCCAGGTATATATACATTCGAGACGTACGTACCAGTATACCGATAAAACAAAAACTACACCCGTTCGAACCTGACACATGATATGGTACTGCTGCGTAGAGAAAGGAAATATATAAATGAGTAACGCGATGGTCGTAGTTAAGGGAATCAAAGCATCGAAGAACATGGTGGTTGTAGTAGTGGCAGAAAGGAGGATGGGGTTGCATTCACGGTGCGCTTGCCTCAGGCCGATACTCTCAAGACGTGCCACACGTTTAGTTGCGGCAGCAGCACTAAACATCTTGCCTTTCATTATATTTTGTGCAAAACTCGAAACCGTTTTTTTTAGGTATCAAACGATGGATGCTTACATTCGTTGCGTCCGGCTTTTCCCAACAGATCCCTCGTCTGCTCGGCCCCGGGCTGACCAAGGCGGGTAAGTTCCCCACCCTCGTGAACGCCGGCGACAACCTTCAGAGCAAGGTGGACACCGTGCGCGCTACGATCAAGTTCCAGATGAAGAAGGTAAGTTCAGGCTTTTGTTGGGTTTGTTTATTTAGTTGGGTCCGGTTTTGGGGTTATTGTCATCGCCATCCATCGCACTCTCGGCTACATAGAAGTAGCCGGGCATGTGGACTCGGGGTTGTTTGACTCACTGTGATAATCCGTCCAAAATATTGTCCTCCGTTCCAAGGTGCACAGCGTTTCCTCTTGTATGGAATTCCGCCGTCACAGACGTACGTGCCTTCTCAGTTGGAGCTTGTGGGTTTTATCTGTATCTGTCCTTACCGTGGAGTATCGAACACGCTTATCAAGCTATATATAAAAGTACACCGTATATACGTGACCTCCCTTGAGTTCCACAGTTGTCAGATTTTGTTCCCCCCAAAACCCGTCGTTCGCGCGATCGAAGTATCCCACTCAGTTTGCAACGATGAATTTCGATAAAATCCTCGATCTCACAGCTGTGTTTTTTTTTTAATATATAAACTCTCGTCACATTGTTTTTTACATTGTTTCAGGTTATGTGCCTTTCGGTCGCCGTGGCCAACGTGGAGCAGCCCAAGAACGAGATCGAGCTCAACGTGCAGCTTGCCGCTAACTTCTTGGCCTCTCTGCTCAAGAAGAACTGGCAGAACATCAAGGTACATTCTACGTACTCACTGCGACAACCTACCTTCCAAGCTTTTTTTTTTCGAGCTGGCGTAGATGTTGCCCGCGCAAGCCCGATCCTTATTTTGTACCCTCACAGAAACTGAAGAGTCCAGCGGACCCGCAGTACAAGGGGCGTCCGAGGCGCAATTGCCAGGGGCCTCTGTTGAGGGCCGGGTTAGGAGTATAGGGTCGGGAGGGTGAAGCCACGTCGTGGCGGAAGAATCCAGTCTGCTTCACAGGATATATCAAACTCCCAGTACTCCATTTGAAAACAAGCGTAAACGTATATTTATGCTGCCACATCCAGTTGGAAAATGAATGCCAAAATCACTGCCACTGCGCGAGCAAGGCTCGCAACCACGGGGATAGAACTATGTAGGCATCTTCGGGGCATCATGAGAATCGCCACCCCTATAGGGTGTACACGACCGTGGTGCTCCACTGTGAGAAGTCTCGCGCCGCGAAAAAGTGAATGTTCAAGTAGATGTAGCCACTCAATCAAACGTTTTTGTTGTCAGACGGGTCAATGCCGATAGTAGAAACCCTGTTTGGCCTTTTTTTATTGGAGGTCGCATCTCCTCTGGGAGAAGCACGACACTTTCTTTTTTTGTCATGCTTTTTACTTGGTTGCTTGATTGTTGATTTGCTTCAGTATATTAACTTTTTATTATTTTTTCTTTTCGCTTTTTTCTTTTTTCTCTGTGTATCCTTTCCCTGATAAGTGTGCGTGTTCTTTAGGATTCTCTGATGGCTCTAGCACTTTTGTGACCACGGGCTGTGATCTTGCTAGATCAGACTATAGGGATTAGCAACTGAAACGAGTTTAATGTGAAGACAACAACAACAACAACAACAACAACAATAGAGTGAGGAGGGATACACTTAAGGCGGGGGCCCCTTCGGTCATGATGAAACACGAGTCTTCCATTGTTGAAAAATATATATTTTTCGTTTTTCAACGATGGAAGAGTCGCGTTTCATCATGACTGAAGGGGCCCCTTAAGGCGTTCGTCGGTGCGCTGGCTAGCCTTTATTCGACAATTCCGCTGACCGTATCGTGTGCGGGAGACAGTAGTGTCCTGTTTCCCACACCTTCGTATATTAAGGGGCTCCTTCGGTCATGATGAAACACGAGTCTTCCATCGTTGAAAAATAATTTTTTTCCGTCTTTTTTACAGCAGCGAAACGATTTCTGTAAACAAAACGAAAAAAATATATTTTTCAACGATGGAAGACTCGTGTTTCATCATGACCGCAGGAGCCCCTTAATGACGCACTCGTTTTCACCGTAGTTTTAAACCTTGGGGCGATCGCTTTTTGCTGAATGAAGGCGATACATGTTTTGGGTTTTTTCTCGCCGAAGGATGTTTATTTTGATCGAGCAAATCGCCGTAGGCGAATATATATTTGGGTTCGTTGCACTGCGTTTACCTGCGTTTCACTGCGTTTCACTGCGTTCACCTGCGTTTCACTGCGTTGAACTACAATCCACTTCGTTTTACGTAGCTAGTAAGTTAGAGTTATTAAATTTTTTGTATTTAGTTATTATTAATAATACGTATTATAGTTATATTGCTTGTTTCTGTCTTCGCACCAATTTCAATATTTATTTTCACGATAAACAGGATCATCATGTTCACCTACAACGTCAGGAATTGTGTCTCCTACGGTGGTTGTTTGCGGATATTGACAACCAGAGCGCGAACCTGCGAAGCGCTCTGTTATTTATAGTTTGTTTTGCGTACTTCGATGCATAACAAATCACCCATCGCTCGGGAGGTCTGTTTTTGTGTATTTTTCCTATATATGTTATTCATAATTATTTCTACTGATTGCCATCCACCACACCCAGTACCCGCGCCAACTGCTGTTGATCTGGAGATATACAAGGTGCCAGTAGTACTTGTTACAACAGGTACCCCGGATATGTGGCGACAAACCCAGGACAGATATACTTCATCATCGGTATTGCAATGCACTGTAGACACTTCAACGCCATGACATCGTACTGGATACGTCAGGAATGGAGGTGGGCACCAGTGGAAAATATCGGTTTAAAGTACAAGAATGTCGTAGCAGTCTGGAGTTTGGCGGAACGGAGAGAAAAATTGGAAACAGGGGGGGGGGGTGGTTCCAGTAGGGGTGTCTGGGACGGAAAGACCAAGGGAGGGCATACGCAGCCTGTCGATACAACAAGGGCAACAGCAGCAACAACAGCAGCAGTAGCAGCAGCACAGCAGCAGTAGTACAGCAGCAGCAGCAGCAGCAGCCAGCCGTAGACGGAGTCGACGGCAGGATCATAGGAAGTAGGGAGACAGCACGTGGTGTTCCGTTGATCGCGATGGGGATTTTGGCTGTTGAGGTTGTCTGCCAGAGTGGGGGGCAGGTCAGCCGCGTACAATAGCTGGAATAGGAGACGGGGGAGGGGGGCAGGGGGAAATGGACGAGGGAGAGACCCGTCTGAGATCGCCCACCTCCCCCGTGGGCGCCACGGGATACTACTAATGAACAAGCATTTTTCGTGAAGAGGAGACCAAAACCGATTTATACAAACACAGCAGGCGTGTAAGAGAAAATATATTTTTGAAAAATCATATATGCGTTTGTTTCGCCTGTTTATACCGGTTAACCGAATAACGGATACAACCAGGCATAAATCGAATACAACAGGAAAACCGGTTTATACCGGTAGCACCGTACACATTTTAAACTGATTATCTACCGAATAAAACCATCACCAGTATTACTACGAGTAATAGATATACAGCAGTGTTATTATACCTGGTATATGGTATATTGCATAATACGTACCAATACGTGTGTATATCAACCATGTCCTAAACAGCTGATGCCCTGCTGACGTGTTATAGTTGTCATACTTAGTAGTATACATCGAAACATTAATCATAACAAGGTATAGATAAGTTGCATGTACGAAATCTCTCTGTAAAATGTATTTTACTTTATTTACTAGGGGTGTGAGTCGGTTTCATTTCACGACTAATAACTAGTCGCTAGTCGGCGAAGCCGACTAGCTGACTTTAGTCGGTGAGCGAAGCGAGCCAAAAAAAGCCCCCCCGGGCCGAGGGGGCCCCGCTGGAGGCGCCCCCGGAGGGCCCGCCGGAGGCGCCTCCGGAGGATCTCGCGGAAGGCGCCGCCGTAGGCCAAAAATACGCTATCTATCTCCGCTTTACGCAAGAAAAGCGCAAACAATATGACCTAGATTCACATACGTTTCGAACGAAAAACACCATAAAAACAAAAACAGTTTACGCAAGAAATTCCCAATAAACGAGAAGTACAACGCATGTACCAGGTAGATCTACCCCGGACTAGAGGAACGTGACAGCAAATAATTGTTTGAGTCGCAATACTACCTGGCGGGGATACGAGCGAAAAAGCGAACTCATCACCAAGATAGTGGTGCAAAAATGATCCCCAGAAGAAAAGGTCTAGGATCCCTCCGTGATGGTATTCGTTTATTAACGTCTCTCCCAACCTTGCGCGAAACGCGCACGTCGATGACGACGGCAAGTCCTAAAACCTCCCACAGCGGGTTGTTAGATTCAAGCGGCTAGCTGCGCCTCTGCTCATTCATGCTTCACACGAGCCGCCTTTACCGCAATTCTGAACAATTAAATAGGATAAAGTATAGAAATCGGGGACTTGGTTGTGGCCCGCATGTGGTTCCATTGTTATGAGACCGAATATTTCGAAAAGCGATGAAAACACTACTTTAGGCACTAACCTAACCCTAACCCCAACCCCAATCCCGACCCCGACCCGACCCTTACGAGCTTTGTCTCTAAACAATCAGGCGTTTTTTTTTATTTTATTGGTCGAACACACTAAAAGCTATATAAGAAAATATTTCCCGATTTCCATACTTGATCCTAGATACTAATTCAGTAGTGCGGTAAAGGCTACTGCTTCACGCGGTAGAGCACCGTTTCGGGGTCGCGTGCACTCGCCAAAGTGGTCCGCGGGCCGATAATGGCCACAACTTCGCCCACGGGATCTCCGTCCTCAGGTTTGGCATTGGGTGCGGCAGGGCTGACGCCGTCGGCACCGTCGAGAGAGATGGGCTGTTCCGCCATGTGTGCGTGTGTGTGTGTGGATCTCCCGCTGTGCGCTGCAGTGTCACAGGGCATGTGAGGGTATCCGCAGCCCACAGCAACTGTACCCCGCATTAAAAAAGCCTTTCTACAGGTAAGGAAACCCAATAAGTCGGAAAGTCGGCACCTCCGTTTCACGACTGACTATTAGTCCGACTAATAACTAGTCCGCGACTCAAGTCGTGCCGACTCACATCCCTATTATTTCGACTCTACTCTTTGAAAAACAAAAAAAAATGATTTGAGCCTGAAAACACAATATATTTTAATTTGTGTGTATAATTTGACTTGATTTTAGTGTTGTTATACCGCACGCAGGAAGACCCTCCGACTACGCCGATCTGCAAGCACCATAATACGTATGTAGGAAAAATAGACAGGAAGCAAGTAATCGCGAAGAGAGCTATTATGAATAGTAACTGGTAGGTATATAATACGATACATGTGCACCGGCAACGTCTTCTTCACAACAATATGTTATACCTTGAAATCACGTCACCCCGTGCGCTGTGGTTATATGTCTCGGAATCCACATGTGAACGCCACATTATTCACCAAAACATGTCGTCATGTTCAATGATTTGGAGGTGTTTCACGTTACTATCCGATGTAAACCAGAGATGTGTATTTCCCGGTAGCGAAAATTACGAAATTACCCGAAATCAAAAAGGCTCAAGGTAATATTTTTTTCAGAGAAAACTATGTATGTCCCCTCTCCCGGGGCAGATAACGCCTTAATATATAATGGAAACTCGTGTTTTTCTTTTTTAAACGCTGCCTATTGAGCTCATAGATGTCGTGTCAATGTCAAACTGTCTGTCTGTCAAGGCTGTCTGTCAAGGCAAATCCAGCTGTCTAGACATATGTCCCCAATCCCCCTGGAAGAAAAAGTCTCCTAACATCTGTGGAAACCCTTTTTTATTTCTTGTGTGAGGCTATTTTACTCGTTTGATAAAGCTAATTTCAAATCATCGGTATTCTGCTGTTCAATTTCAATATTTTTCTGTAGATCGGACGCGGAAATGTAGCAAAATGCCGAAAAAAAACAAAACACAGGGAAAAATATCAATTTACACATTAGTGTCAGGCGCTTTTCACAAAGCGAGGATTTTCGGTAGCGTTCCCTGTTTTTTGCTGTCAAGGCTGTCTGTCAAGGCATTTGTCTTGAAGCTGTCTGTGAAGTGGTGAAAGTGCTGTCTCCCGACAGCTTTGATTGAGCTCTACAGCATAGTAACAGAGCGCTGCGTAGGTGCCCACAGGTCCCTGCTATATCACACATAGATATCATACAGAGGAATTGAATGTTATGGCGAGCGGAATCATCGAAGGAATGTAGGTAACATAAAATATATGGTATAGTCATAATGTTTTGCACCTGGTAGGAGTTAACATATTTGAATGTAACTGGTGAACTCGGCAGAAAGATGCAAGTGGAACGCTGGGATTTCGTTCAAGCGTCCAGAGTCCATGTTTACAGTTTCGAGTCGCGGATAAGGTCGCGATCGCTACACGGGTAAGAAGCAGCGCACTGCTGTAACTGTTCACTTTCACTTCGTGCTTTGTGTTTGCGTACATGTGAGATCGCTATCAGCACGACGGCGGTAGTCCTAATATTCCAGTATCAAGTGGCTGCAGCTGCACGAAATCAACGAGGACATGAACAAGTGAAAAATCAACTGAAATCGATAAACATTTACAGAACTCAAGTACTTGCTTTGAGTGCAACTAACGGCTACTTTACGTACTACTACTACTGTGTACCTGGTGGAAGCAGAGTGTAGCTCTAGAGTGAACATTAACGAAAACGACTGTCCGAAGGCCTGAACGAATCTTATATTTGTGTGCTTCATGTAGTGCATGGGCCACCCGGCGATGATAAATCCCCCCCCCCCCCCCCCAAATTACGATTTATTTTCCTCGAATGAGAGGAAATAGGGGAACAAGTTGGAAAGGCTGAAAAGGGCTGTTTCCTGGAAATGGTTGGGTTCGTCAGGAAATACGCATCCCTTGTTTAAACCGGTTTTCGGAAAACCGGTTGAAACCGTCAAAACAAAACGGTATTATCGGGGTTTTTTGTTTAGATATTAACGACTTGTTATCCAGTTTTCTTTTTTTCGCTCTTGCCTCGACTGTATGCTAGCAATTCAAATTCGTTTGATGATGATATTGAAAAACATAAAGGAATTATTCTCGAATGTCAGATACGATAATATCCCACGGTGAGCCCACCGCCCCGGTGGTATAGTGGTCGACCTCGAATGCTGCTTAATATGCACACACCTGGTCCCACTCCTTTTTGGGGGGGAAAAGTATAACGAATCCCTAAGCCTTGAATAAAACTCTTAATATTTGCTTTGTCGAGGTACACCACACATGCTATTCCTTGTACAAGGTAACCATAGCAGTACTGCTTACAGCATACATCCAGTTTTCCAATGCTCAGAACTGCACCCGACAATCCTTGGTTGCCATAATAGCTGAGCGCGCCGTTTGCTGGAATCGGTGTGCGGCTTTCACCATTTTCGTTTAAAGATGACGCACTTTTTTTCGATCCGATTTCTAACTTTGGTGCGATCTCCTTTTGGCTGCAGGCGAGACAATGTTTTGGGTGCTTCTCCGTGGTACGAATAGGCTACTACTGTTTTTCGGTCATATCGCCTTAGGCTAAAATGTATTATGGGTTTGTTTTACCTCGTTCCATTTTGGTTGACTTCGTTCAACCTCCGTTATAGTATTGTTAGGTGTTTTGTTGGTTGTCTGGTAGGTCATTTACTTGTTTCTTTTGTCTTCGAACCAATTTCAGTGTTTTTTCACGCGATAAGGAGACTGATGCCCACCTAAAACGAAAAGAGGGGTGTGTGTGGGTATATACAACCAAAGCGGGACGTGCTCGATTGCTTTCGTTTTCGTTTTAGGTAGTTTGATGCATTCATTCATACGCCGCCCGCGGGACGTATGTGTTTAGTTACGTAGTGTTCCACATTACTACCGATTGACACCCACCATACAGAGTATCCCCACCAATTGTTAATCTGCAGAGATGAAATATACTTGTTGCCCGGTACCAAAGGTACGTGGAAACATAACCAGGACATACAGCATATAGATACTTCAGCGTCCGCGTCGTAATGAAGAGTAGACAATGTAACCCCATACCATCGTACTGGATACGCTAGGCACGACATACATACACTGACTACTGTATGCGACGAGTAGCAATCAAAAGTCGTTGGAAGTTGTAAGAGTGAAAAACAAAAGGGAATGATTACCCTCTGTCATAAATGATTATATTTTGCCAAGGTCCCATCGACCGGTGATTTAGTGCTTAACCCTTATAGGACTGGAGTCCCGTTTTGGGTACTAATTACTTAGAATTAGAGTTGTTTGTCCCCAAAACGGGACTGCAGTCCTAAAAAATGTTATAAATATGTAAGTATATACAGTCTCATATATATACATACTTGCTACCTGCTGTAGTACCGCCTTTAGGGCCCCTTTGTAAAATAACTAAAAGGAGTTTATTTGTTGTCGTGTTTTCAGCAACAATACAATTTATGTTACACTGTAACAACATTATCAGTACTCTTTACCTAATATTGCCCTCCAGCTCCAATGCTGCCGACCAGCGTATTGCTTGTGTTAGAGTCTGTAGGAGATGTTACGGCCCTGGCATATGCAAGAGAGGAACTGGCATATGCAAGAGAGGACATGCCTATATGTGTTTGCATCACCAGACGAACGTTCTCTGCAGCAAGAATACTGATCGTTTCGGAGCTCCTGCTTGGTACGTAACTATATTTGCCTGTGACCACGTAGCACGCATCATACGGGGATTTACCTACGAGTGCTAGGCGTCCTCGTCGTCAATATGTGTCAAAACAACACCAGGAGTCGGAGCAACTGTCATATGTTTAGTTCGTATTTTTGTATCAGAAGTATGGCGAGTCAATTTGCGCTAAGATGCACATTTCGTGATGAAAAAGACGTCGGCTCAATCTGTCGGTTGAGACAAATAAATGTGATTTATGACATAAGGATCAGTTCTGAGTATTCTACGTTAACGTTTCGGCATGGAGTCAGAAAACATGAAAATTATACCATAAATAGTATTGCTAACGAAACAACAAAACATGTTTCTGTACTGCTCTTCCATTGGTTTCTTGGAGGGTTCTCTAAACCACAACATAGGACACTTGCGATACTATTAGTAATGGGGTTATACTACTGTACTTAGGGCGTTCAGCGGTGCGCTGGCTCTCTTTGTTGCTTCAATTCCGCTCAACGCACCACGTGGTGGAGTGTGCGGTGCCCACACGTTATTTTTATCGTATACGTATTCATGACTGATGACGCACATGTTTTCGCCGCAGTGCTAACCTTTGGGTGTTATTTCGCCCCACGAATACTCGTAGGCTATTTCTGTTTTTCGGCCATACATCGCCACAGGATAAATTTTTGTTTGGGTTGGTTTCACTTTGTTTTTGGGTGTCCGTTTGGTTCTTGGGTTCTTTAGATGTGCGTTTTTGTCTTCGAACCAATTTCAGTGTTTCTTTATGCGATATAGAGCCTGATGCCCACCTACAACGAGAGGTGTGTCATCTACGACTCATCTTGTTGACAGCGGGGTTAAAATTTTAATGGTGGAATGTTGCGCAGTTGAAAAATTTTCCTGTTCAATCGGCGCAGCGCAGCACAAAACTAAGTACATGTGCGGCATCCATTTTCGCCCCCCGCCCCTTTTTTGGCCGCAGGTCAAAAACCATGTCTGGATATACTCGGCCGAAGTCGAAAAAGGAAATGTTCTGTCTATTTTCACCGCAGGTCATAAAATGTTCGGGGCCTTTGTTGGTGATGTTTTCGACAATTTCATGCTGAATTTGTTTGCGTCTTTCCGTTTTGAGGGAAGTAAGTTTGACCTTACGACGGTTTGCTCTGTCCGAGGATGAAACAAGGCTTCAAAGTTTCGCAAGTACAGAGCAGTACGTCGTACATAGGTGGTTCGAATGATTCAAATTCATGTATATACTTCCCTTTTTCCCCTCGCTGCCTCGGCAAGGTCTTTGCTTTGGCATGGCCCATAGCGAGGGGGGGGGTCTTTCTAGCGAGCAAGGCTAGACTCACCCTCAAGCGGACCGATACCTTCTTGCTGCTGCGCACCCGCCGCGAAGCGTGTGCAGCGGTAGAGTTGGATCGGCACTGGTGCGTCAGGCGCAAAAGTCCAGATGCACGGGCCTTTTTGGCCGTCGGTGTAGACAGCAATGTCCATCTCACTTTTGTGCGCGGAGGCAGACGCCATCAGAAAGGTGGACGGACACTACGTACACAACCCTAGGTATGTTTGCTAGAGGGAGCTGTACTGTCTCAGTAACCTGGCTTCGCCATCAAAGGAGGAGGGAGCGTGTGGCGACGAGCTGTTGTTGGACTGGTCAATCCCTTCAGCGCGAGAATTTTTATTTTTCAGACCAAGCACCCTGAGTGCAACGAGAGAGAAAGCGAGGAGCCGACTGGGAAGGACAGCAACGAGAGCGTGTACGGACGGAGCGGGTCGAGTGTGGTCGTGCTAGGACTGGCCGAGCGGCACCGGAGCGGCGCGCCTGAGCAGCAGCACAGCAGCGCGCCGGCGCAGCAGCACAGCAGCGCACAGGAGAAGCGATCCGGAGCACGGACGACATCGACCCGTGACGGACGAACATTATTGTTTTTCTGTTTTCTGTTGACAAATTCTTCGCTTTTTCCCCCGAATGTTGTTGTTGGGTCGGTGTGGATGACGTCACTGGTTTTGTAGAGAGACGCGGCAGAGATGGCGCGGACACCCCGGGTGCCTTCATTGTGTGCCTGATCGTGGAAGACCCCTTCAATGTGGAATGATTCCTAATCAGTGTCGATGTTTATAATGCTGTGCCTAACACAGACCGTTCAGGATAGATTCGGGCAATTGTCAATTGACGTGATGGCTTTGGTTGGCTGTTCTTTTTCACTGTGTGCCCGCGGACTGTCATTCTGGCAGCACTTCAGACAGCAGCTGCGTGCTCCATCTTGTTCCCACGCCTACCGTTTGTTTTTGTACAGACAGCACTTCAGACAGTAGTTACGCTGTAGTCGGCAAATTCATTGGTAAAGAGTGGGAGGGGGGGGGGGGGGGACGATGCTGCTGTAGTCGAATGGAGATTGCGGGCGTCTAGTTCAGTTTTGGACACGCATAACATGCTGTAGGGATTTTAGGTGTACCTCTTCGGACTTGTGTATCCTTTCCCTGCTAAGTGTACGTGTTCTTTAGGATTCTCTGATGGCTCTAGCACTTTTGTGACCACGGGCCGTGATCTTGCTAGATCAGACTATAGGGATTAGCAACTGAAACGAGTTTAATGTGAAGAAAAACAACAACAACAACAATATATATCCATCTACCTATTTATCTACGATCTAATGAGACCATAAACGCTTGAACAAGTAACCCCATGATTATAATGCTCCTACGATTTTCGAATGATTATTCCTGTGACTGTGCTTGTTTCTCTTTCGTTTGCAGATGAGCGCTTGAGTCGAACGTTTAGTAATTCTACGCATGTAGGTATGTCTAATTTTTTCGCCTACGACGGCGCTCAGAGAGCCTCCTGTGGGGGGCGCACCTCCCGTCCGCGCACCACGTTGTGGAGCACTCATTATATCCCTGGTGTGCAGATATAAACAACCAGAGCACGCAGCGCTCAGATTGTACCTTTTTTGTGTAACGTGGCTGATGATACTCTCGGTCATACTTTATACGTCGCCCCGGAGGTCTATTCTCCATGGGCGTAGCCCATTGAGTTCTCCTGGCCAATAATGATTTTCCCGTTGAAATTTTCAAGACGTTTTTGCGTTGATATTTTCAACGCGTTTTTGCGTTGAAATTTTCAAGATGTTTTTGCGTTGAAATTTTCAAGACGTTTTTGCGTTGAAATTTTCAAGATGTTTTGTGAAGCCCGCGATTCACACTCCAAGCTTGACGCTGCCCAAATCTCGAAGAATCGGCGGGGTGTTGCGTTCGGCGGCGGGGTCGCGAGCGGAGGTAGCCGAGACAGAGACAGGCCTTCTCCGCCAAGGCTCATCTTCCGGCGTTGCGCGTGGCTCAAATGGGAAGAATTCGTCAAACAGGGAGGAAACGAGGATGTGGCGGCCTATTTTTGCGCGAATCCCTCCGCTCCTCCTGTGTATTCGTTTACGAGCATGGTGCTTGCTTTGAGCACTTCTGTTGTTGTGGGCGAGCGAACAGCACGGGCACCACGGAGAGGGCGGGAGGGAGCAGCGGGGAGCCACGGTAGGCCGCAACACGCCACACAGTCTATCAGGCCGGGTGAAGCTTGAGCTAGGAGCGCCAGGGTTGAGTGGGGGCAACGGGGAGCACGGGGCAGACCTCAGGTGTGACTTTTCGAGGGGGCAATATCAAACTGCTGCTTGTGTGAAAAAAAAATAGACGAGAAGAGTGCCTGCATGCCGTGCTAGCCCACCACGTCTAGACGAAGCTAGCAGCGAGCACCACCGACCATCGACATGGCGATCGCAAGCACACCCCTCGCAGTGCATCTGCTTTATGTTGTCTGTGATAGTTCCGCCGCAACAGATGCATGCAGCATGACTGCTCTTTTCTGGCAGCTACACCCTCCTAACTTTTAGGTATCTCTTGCAGCTCGTTTTTGGCTTTACTCCACTCTAAATCGTATATAAAAGCTGTGTTTTTCTGGCAGCTGCAGCTTGCTACTTGTACATACAACGGCATCTTTTGATGCAGACTGCTGCCTGCTGTGTGATATTTAGACGGGAAAAGGGCCTGCTTGCCGTACAACCCCGCGGAGACGAAGGTAGCAGCGAGCACCTCCGACCATCGACAAACCGATTACCAACACACCCCTCGCAGTGCATCTGCTGTATGATGTCTGTGATAGTTCGGCCACAACACATAGATGCATGCAGCATGGCTGCTCTTTTCTGGCAGCTGCAGTATTACCCTCCGTGCTCGTACGTACCAGGTACATTTTGATATGCAGTACGTACGTACTGCTGTAGATAGGGAAGTGATACATGCCAGATATAGATGTCGCGCCCAAGTCCTTGAAGGGTGTACGAGTAGTACAAGACATGTGTTAATAATTTGGGAGTTAAGAACTTGAGGCTGAGGTTTCTAAAAGAAATGAATTTACAGCTACGACGAGTAAGTATTTGTTCTCAGAGGGGAACGTACTCAGAATCCAATATAATAGCCTTTACGAGCCTATGCTCCCGTTCTACACGCCAACTTCCAAGCACCCTCCTAACTTGTAGGTACCTCTTACTGCTCGTTTTTAGGTTTATGTATAACGCGTACTATGTTCAGTATAATAACAGTACATCAGTGCATACTTGGCACAGCAACCAGTAGCATTTGTGCTCAGCGAGGGACGCTACTCTAAATCCTTATTATATAATACGCTTCGGTGATGGTGGTCGTGGTGATTTCGTTTGGGAATGCCGGTTTCGGTATGCCCCGCGAGAGACCGGCTCTACCGCGCGCCACCCGACCCCCCTCTGGCACAGTTCGGCGTACTGATGCGTTGCTGTAGAAAATACATGTTGGGTGTGTGGGTGGGTGAATGGGTGGGTGAGCGGGTGTGTGTGTGGGTGCGTCGGTGGGTGGTTTTTGTTGTCGTTGCTGTTGCTGTATGTAGTTGTTTTCGATCTGTTGTGTGTCACACCATACTACTGCTCCGTTGTACGAAGTACCTACATGTCCATCTACAGTAGGTACTGCACGCACGGCTGCACCTTCATGGCGATATATATATATATATATATATATACATGAATAGCTACAATTTCAAGTGTGTTGTGTTTAAACGGAGGTACGTGCACGTGAGGACGACAAACACTTTCCTATAGCTGGTATGTTGTGGTCGTCACTCGCTTCCTTCAGTTATATATCTGAGATCTGTGCTTTGTAGTCGTCACTCTTTTAATGTTTTTTTTCTGCACCATCCATATATCTCCATGAGTTTATACTGAACACGTATATACCTATTTTCAGGGTTCTTTACGGATAACCGTCCGTGCGCGTTGCGGTTTCTTATTTCGACAATCTTACAGTCCGGTTCGTTGCGGTTATCAGAAAGCGGAAATATTACGGTGCGGTTCGGTGCGTTTATCTGATATTATTGTAAATCCTACGGTACGGATCTGTTTTTTCATGCATCCTACGGTGCGCTTCGGTGCGGTTTTCAGAAAGCAGGAATCCGACGGTGCGGTTCGCTGCGGTTTTCCGAAATCGTAAATGCAACGGTGCGGTTGTTTTTTTTCATGCATCCTACGGTGCGGTTCGGTGCGGGTTTGGGAAATCGTAAATAAATGCAACGGTGCGGTTCGATTTTTTTATGCATTCTACGGTGCGGTTCTGTGCGGGTTTCATAAATCGGGAATCCTACGGTGCCGGTCGGTGCGGTTTTTGGATTTAGTAAATCCTACGATGCGGTTCGGTGCTGTGATACATCCTACGGTGTGGTCTGGTGCGGTTCCTCGTTGAACGGTTTTTGCTACGGTGCGGTTCCAATCCCCGTAGGGAGAACCGTTCAAAATCGCTGTTTCTCCAGGGCGCACCGTATGAATATAACGTTCAAAACGGCGGTTTCGTGCGGTTTTGTCATTTTTCTCGGGGCACTACTCCATCAACGAAACCGCTACAGGCAGCGTATTAATTAACCGTACAAAGCCTTCTCCGTGGCATGCACCTACAGTAGATGTTCATCTAGTACTTCTGCACCTTCATGGCGATATATATATGTATATGAATAGCTACAATTTCAAGTAAGTATGTTGTGTTCAAACAGAGGTACGTGCACGTACGTGATGACGACCCTCACTTTCCTATAGCTGGTATGTTGTGGTCGCCACTCGCTTCCTTCAGGTATATATCTGAGATATGTGCTGTACGTACTAACTGTTACATCATATGTACCTAGATGACCACTCTCCGGCACAGTTCGGCGTACTGATGTGTTGATGTAGCACATGTCGGGTGTGTAGGTGGGTGAATGTGTGGGTGAGTGGGTGTGTGGGTGGGTGCGTCGGTGGGTGGTTTTTATTGTCGTTGCTGTTGCTGTATGTAGTTATTATGTTGTTTGTCACACCATACTACTGCTCCGTTGTATGTACCTACATGTCCATCTAGTAATAGTACTACACGTACTGCTGCACCTTCATGGCGATATATATATACGTACATATATATATATATGAATAGCTACAATTTCAAGTGTGTTGTGTTCAAATGGAGGTACGTGCACATGATGACGGTCTCTCATTTTCCTATAACTGGTATGTTGTGGTCGTCACTCGCTTCCTTCAGGTATATATCTGAGATCTGTGCTGTGCGTACCGTGTACCTAGATAGATGTCCATCTAGAGATGGCTCTAATTTTGTAGTTTTTCTTTCCAAACGGAAGCATGGCGTGGTGCTCATGTCTGAGATGTTGTAGTCGTCACTCTCTTAATGTTTTCTTTCTGCGCCATCCATATATCTCCATGGGTTTATACTGACCACGTATATACTTTTTAGCAGGGTTCTTTACGGTTAACCGTCCGTGCGCCGTGCGGTTTTTTGTTTCGAAAATCCTACAGTCCGGTTCGTCGCGGTTTTCAGAAAGCGGAAATATTACGGTGCGGTTCGGTGCGGTTATCGGTGCGGATCTATTTTTTCATGCATCCTACGGTGCGGTTCGGTGCGGTTTTCAGAAATCAGGAATCCGACGGTGCGGTTCGCTGCGGTTTTCCGAAATCGTAAATGCAACGGTGCGGTTGGTTGTTTTTCATGTATCTTACGGTGCGGTTTGGTGCGGTTTTCAGAAATCGTAAATGCAACCGTGCGGTCCGTTTAATTTTGGCATCCTACGGTGCGGTTCGGTGCTGTTTTTAGATTTAGTTAATCCTACGGTGCGGTTCGGTGCTGTGATACATCCTACGGTGCGATCTGGTGCGGTTCCTCGTTGAACGGTTTTTGCTACGGTGCGGTTCCAATCCCCGTAGGGAAAACCGTTCAAAACCGCTCTTTGTACGTTTTCCAAGCACAGATCTGACGTTTCCCGCCTATGATTTGCCGTTTTGTTCCCCTTTTCATCTTCCGTACCGCCCTATACTTCTTCAGGACCCCAATCTGGTCTACAAGTTCATGCGGCCACTGCTTCATAGACCCTTATCGTACGACGGTCGTCTCCGCTACTTTCGGGGGCAACCATCTACGGAACCTCTTCCCTCGACTTCGTGGTTTCTTGAGCCCTCGTTTGACGTCGCGTCCACTTTTGTCTTACATTTCAATACTCTGGGGGTTGTATCTGTTTTGTAAGATGGGAGCATTAGTTTGGGTTGTGGGGGTAATAAATGGATGGCAAGATTTCACGATCGAGTATAGCTGTTGCTGCATGCTTTCAGGTTGCGTTTAGTACATTTGGGTGATTGTTTTAAGAATTATGTTTGCCGTGGATATTTATATTTCGTCTGTTCCTTCCTTTTGTTTTTCCATGTTGCTCTAAGTCACTTTGCGCCCGTGGTCACTTTGGGGGGGTGCTGTGGCGTCTGGGGGGCTCCCTCTTGCATGTATCCAAGGTTTTGTACTTATACGTAGGCATGCATATTCTTGCGTGAACCGTAAGATGTAACCGATGCTGGGAACCTCGCCGACCACGACCAGGCTTAACGACGTTATATTTCCCTCTCCGTTGTTAATCTGGGTCCATCCACTGTGCCGGGTGTTACTGCAATGCTGCCTGATTTGTATGATTTTGCTCGGCTCACTCATGATGCCGGGTGGGAGCCGCGCGATCGGCATGCTCTACGTGCAGCAGTATGATCTCGTAGTCGTAGCATCAACTATTCCTTTCCGTTAACGATATTTTTGCTCGCGCAAGCGTAGATTCACACCATTCCTGTACATTTTCCCTGTATTTCAGTAAATACAAATATAATAGTCGACCATGGAGACAAGCAACGCGAATGATACTCATTCGATTGCGATACTAACACAATTTTAATGAGTGTTCATAGTTCTACCGATTGACATCCACCACACAATATTAAACACACACACAAAAAACACAGCGCCAATGGTTCAACTGGACAGATGCGAGTTACTCGTTGCCATGTACCAGGTAAGGTGGAAACATCGCCAGGACTAATACTGGTAGTGACTTCATCATTGATGTTGTAATGCACAGCAGTAGGCAATGCACCGCCATGCCATCGTAGTACTGGATACGTCAGGCACAAAATACTCTGACTACTCCTGTATACTAGTCTCCATGGGCGTTAGCCCATTGAGTTCTCCTAGCCAAAAATGATTTTCCCGTTGAAATTTTCAAGACGTTTTTGCGTTGATAAATTTCAAGATGTTTTGTGAAGCACGCGATTCACCCCCCAGGCTTGACGCTGCTCAAATCTCGAAGAATCGGCGGGGCGTTGCGTTTGGCGGCGGGGTCGCGAGCGGAGGTAGCCGAGACAGAGACAGGCCTTCTCCGCGAAGCCTCATCTTCCGGCGTTGCGCGTGGCTCAAATGCGAAGAATTCGTCAAACAGGGAGGAAACGACGATGTGACGGCCTACTTTTGCGCGAATCCCTCCGCTCCTGTGTATTCTTCTACGAGCATGGTGCTTGCTTTGAGCGCACACTGTTGTTGTGGGCGGACGAGCAGCACAAGCACAACGGGCAGGGTTAGAGGCCGCATCGAGGAGCGACGTTAGGCAACAACACTGCGTTACACAGTCTGTCAGGCGGGGTGAAGTTTGAGCTAGGAGCGCCAGGGTGAGAGAGGACAACGGCGAGCAACGGCACAGACCTCAGGTACGAGTTGGTGTTGATCCAGATCAAACTTGGCACACCAAAAAGTAACAACATAATCGATATAGCTGTGCTGCTGTATATACGGACTGAAGAAGCGGTCGCGTACAAACAAACTCTCACTGGTCAGGAACTTTCACTGGGGCATCGGGGAGGGACGATGAGGTGGATGGGCAGTGTTGAGGTGGCTGGATGCGAAGCAAGATCTGTTTGGTACCTGCCTCGTACAGCAGTGCACTGCTGCTGTGTACTGCAGTTTGTTCAGCGAGGTGGGCTGATCAAGCCGAGGTTCTTTTTTTGACCTTTTGAAAATGTTTATGTATAACGCATACTATGTTCAGTATAATAACAGTACATCAGTGCAAACTTGGCAAACCAACCAGTAACAACATACAGTACACACTCCTCGCTGTGCGCCTGCTGTGTGTAGTCTGTCATATTCAGCAGGTACAGCAGTGGTGTTGTCTGCATGTTCCGTACTGGCGTACGGAGGCGAAGTAAGCAGCGAGCGCCTCCGACCATCAGCAGGTACAGTAGTGTTGTCGGCATGCTCCGTACTAGCGACGAAACTACTGCTGCTGTAGCAGCGAGTCCCTCCGACCATCGACATATTATTAATGGCAGCGGCCAAAACCAGGTACACCTGGTCCGTTCGGGGCCAAAAAAAAGGTACATACTGAAATCAAGTTAAAAACGCACCCCACGAACCTGCCGTTCTTGCAACGCAAAGTAGAGTTTTTTCATGTTCTTCGTGCTCGCCCGGTGGCTACGTATACGAGTAGTTGCTATTAATAGTAGTACGAGGAACGAACCCCGGCTGCTGTATTCTCCCTTCTCAGCTTGCGACGCCCCTGGTATTCCAAGTCAACCACAATCCCGAAGGGGAGCCTTGTATCTCGTATTATTTCGGCGGAGGTGTGCAGGCAGATATATGTGTGCGTGTCGCTCGAGTGGCGTGCAGTGCGAGGTGCGAAGGGAGAAGAGGGTCTCCGCGTACGTCGGCATTTGTATAGGGGGCATAGGGTGGGACT